>JAOTOM010003853.1:0-150000 GCA_034440615.1 Ashinkailepas kermadecensis
AGGAACTGGCCCCAGGTGACCAGCGAGGTGGTGAAGTGGTCGGCCGGGTGGCTGGCGGCCGCCAGCGCAGTCACGCTGACGTGGCGCGCCCCGGCAGCGCGCCGCCCAGACGCGACGCGTTGCGCGCCGCGAACACGCCGTCGCCGTAGGTGTTGGCCAGCAGCCGGCGCAGCCCGGTGAAGCTGGCGCCCAGCGCGGCTGCCGCCGGTTAAGTTGCACGAGCCGTCGATGGTGCGGAAGCGTGAGTCGGGCGCGGTGTACCGCACGGCTGGCTCGGTGCGCAACGCCGGCACCAGCGTGGGCGGCGCGGCGCTGGCGACCCGCGCGCAGTTGGCAGAGCGCCGCCGGCATGGATGCTGCTGATGGCGGGGAGGAGGGCCGCTGAGCGGCGACGTGGCGGTGGTGTGCTGCAGCATGAGCAGCGCCGCGGCGGCGCCGCCGCGTACGCAGCGCTGCGATAGCGGCGACGAGCGCGAGTTGAGCCGGAAGCGGCGCGTCACGCGGCTGGGCGGCGGCAGCGCGCCGGCGGCCAGCAGGCGGCGCTCCACCAACACACTGTCGGCCTCCGGGCCGGGGCTGGCACCGACGGCGCCGACGGGCAGCGCTGCGCCGCCCACCGCCACGCCGGCCGACGCCGAGCCGCCGACGCCGCGCGTCGACACGCGCACCCGCACCGTGTCGCCCGAGTCCAGCGCGAACCGGCCGAGGAAGGCGCACACGGCTACGTCGGCAGCGACGAGCGGGCCAGCGCGGCCGCCGCGCCGGCGGTCGCCACCACGTCCACCGACGATCGGACGCCGCCCGCGTGCACTGACGCCGAGCCGGAGAGGACGGCCGCGCCGCCGCCGGCCGACAGCAGACCCTACCGGCCGGCCGGCGCCGCCGGACAGCAGACGCCTGGGCCGCCGGCGGCCGGCCGGCACGCCTCGCCGCCAGTCACCAGCGCCTCCGGGCACGCAGCCCGTCTGCACACAGCGGCAGGCGGCGCCGCTGTCTCTGCACACGGCACACAGCACGACAGGGTCAGCCACGCCGCCGGCTGCATGCTGCTCAGCGACAGCAGTGACAGCGACTGATCGGTGACGGCCGAGGCCCGGCGGCCGTCACGCGTCTGACTGTCCATCAGCGGTGTGTCACCAGCAGAGGGTCATGCAGGAAGGTTGGCCATTGGGAGGTGTCATACTGAATTTGTGACATGACTTGAACGGAAATTGAAACTGATTGTCATCTTCAATCATTTGTTGACTGTGGTGTACTGATGAAGGCTGATGCCGAAACGCTTACACCTGAACATGTAACCTCCACCTAATTTGTATTGTGTACCACTGCCCGAATTCAGCTATTTATCGCATCAATTCAGTTTGTGTTAAATATTGCTATTAAAGAGCGGATTTGGGGACCTGCTGCATTTTGGATACTGTGGTAGGGTTCTGCGTCAATAAATTTTATATTTTCGAACACCTCAAGTGGCATTCAGGGGCACTGCATGGGGATGCATTGTTCGATGCCAAACAGGTTTTTGTGACCTGTTTGGCACTAATCCTGAGGTCAGTGACTGACCTTCACCTCAAATGTTCCGCGATGTGCGGCTTCGTTGTAATGCGTTGAGTCGACGGGTTTGATCGGCGATGCTGCTAAGACGCAGCCGAGCGGTTGGACGTGCAGAAGCTGGACAGTTCACCGTGACTAGTGTGTCTTTAACTTTGAGTAACTTGAGTCATGAATTTGTAAAATGCACACGTCGGCGGATTTGTTGTTGAAACTGTGGTACCCACAAGTTGTCGCCGCCGGTCAATATAAGGGCAAAGACAGAGCTGTTGGACTTTCAACCGGTTACCGTAGAAGCAAGACGAACCCTAGACTATCACCGCTAGGTGAACTAGCCTATGTAACGAAGTTCGTTTTGGGCCCCATCATTGTAATGCATTTGGCTCCCATGTGTGCAGATCCATCGAATCCAGGGACCCGACGGGTCCGGTCATGAACGCCCCCGAGCGGAAACCGTTGGCACCGGGCACGTGCCTACTTCAGCTGTTTGGGCGCCACGGGCCGCGGGGGCGAGATTGCTATGGTTATGTCAGCACCTGTCTCACGGCGAGCCGACGATCGGTCGGCCGAGAATGCCATGTCGTATAACACAATCGGGTGGCATGTCATGGTGACATCCGTATCACCATTGTGTCATGTGGCAGTGTGGAACGGTGGTCCGGTCGGATGTGACGATGCGCGCCGCCGTGTCGTCAGCCGGGCAGACCAGGGGCGTTGCCTCCCCTCCCCCATGTCGGCTGTACCCATCTAGGGCGAGCGCAGCAGGCGGCGAGCCGTCAGACACCCCAGGCAGCCGGCGCAGACGGACGTACGTGGGATTCTCAGGTGAGAGCCAAACTTAGATTTCTGAGCCTAGGGAGACGTAGCCTGTCACAAGATGTGAGCGCCGGAGTGTTTGGGTGGATGGTTGTCTGCCACTGTCAGTCGTGATTGCCTACTGATTCGGAGGCGGTGACTGTGTCAATTTTGGTACTGTGTCAATTACCGTTGAACTATTTATCGCCGTATAATTGTAATTAAATCTCATTACATAAGGACTCGAATTACGATGGCTTTCAAGAGAGGCTCTTGGATTTGAGAGACGAGTCATTGAGCGTACGCGAACGAGGTATCGCGAACCGAGGAAAAGCTAGACTATCACTACCAGGCACGAAGGTGCCTACAACGGTTGCCGCGACCAGAACTTGCCTACACCTACAGTGACATGTGAAGGTCAAACGGTTCGATGTGCTGCCGAACGGCTCTGTAAATGTGTTCGGGAGTATTCGTGACGTGATGTGCGATCTTCATTCGGTTCTGACGGTATCGGCAAAGAAGCGAACCCGTCGAGGGATGTTCACAACGGTGATATCTATAATTTTCAATTATGTAACTCTCGGCGTCCACGTCGCCAAGCGAACTACCTTTGTTTACATGTGTGCTACGTAGGCCTCAAGCGAGAACATATGACACAGGTTGTGGTATGATAGGGTCATTTGTCTATCAGCTGTGGGGAATCTTAATATTTCCGAAAACTTTGACCTCGTCCTGGCGCCAAGGAGCCATTGATCAATGTCAAACCGACATGTGTGTATCATATGCGTGTTAATAGCAATCGGTGCGCGTAGTATGATTGTACACACCACCTTCACATCGAGACTATGGCAGGGTACCAGTATTTTCCGAAAATCGGTCGTTTTTCGCCTATTAGCTGATATGGTGTTAGACATTGCTACTAAAGAGCAGTTTATTATCCGTTGCGTCCGCGTGAATAATTTGTCGTGTATTCGAACAGTCGAGTGGTAATTTAAGGGTACCGTGTGAGGTTAGATTCTTCGATGCGATAATGGTTTTTCGTGACCTGAGGTCCGTGAGTGACGTGGACCCCAAATCTTCCGGAATGTGCTGCTTTGTTGGAATGCTTTGAATCGCTTGCCGTTGAGAAATTTGCAATATGTATAAAAACGAAGACGTTAGAAGGTACCCAATGTTGCCCGGCATAACTCAAAGGTCACCTTGACGACCCATGTAGGTCGAACGGTTCGATATACTGTCGAATGTCGCTGGCAATGTGTTCGGGAAGGTATTGGTTGCGTGCTGTGCGATTTTCATCGGATTCCGAAGTACCGCCAAAATCGAATTCGTCGTTGTGTAGCGCCTAGGGGCGTGCGTGTGTGGATAGGCGTGACGGATCTGGGAAGGCCACCAGGGAGGTATATTCGCCAATCAACACCCATGATGTGCACGGTCTAGCCGCACCACCACATCAGTGCGGTCGTTATACCTCGCTTAGGATAAAGGAAGAAAGAGAGGATGCCGCGTGTTACCGCCGCCGTTTCGGCTTTCCCCGCAAACCACTCGCTAGAATGGGACACAAGAACACTGATTTGAGTTTTAATAAAATAGGCACTTCGACCTCCTCAGGCCATTTCGCGCCGTCGAAAAAAGAAAAGAAAAATGTTATGCTGTAAAAGTTGTAAAAGTCAGTTGATAATTTCTGGAGCAAGTTGGTTTGTCGGAGAAAGATGAAAAGTAGTTTGATTAGAAAAGGGTGTTCATCTCCCAGTAGCGTGGGTAAAGAAAAGGGAATGTTGTGTGTTCGGCAGTAGTCGGTAAGTGTTTGTCGAGGGCCATGGTATTGTTGACAGTGTATGAGCATATGTGTGACTGCAAGATGGGTGTTGCATGATGGGCATGGAGGTCGACAGAGGTCAAGAAAGTCGCCAACTTGCCTACGCTGGTAGGTAGCAAGATTGGCCCTCAATATTTCACTCAAGTAACAATTTATCCTTCCACGAAAACTAAAAAACCAGTTCCACACTAACTAGTTGCTTAATTAATACAGTACTATTTTGGTACTGAGTATCCGTTTACGAACCATATTATTCCAAGACCCGTCTCTATGTCATTGTATAGAGAAGGATGAATCGCCAACGCGTACTTCACCAGGTAACAAGTGCTGGTAGCTTTGATTATGTTATTGGGCGTGATATGCACATAAAAAGGGATAGCCTGCACTTCTCCCGAGAAGGGGGTGCAAGTGTTAAGTAAAGTGTATGAACATGTCCTTCAGGGAAACTAGATAATGGGGTGGGGAGGGAAGAAGTGGCATTACCATCTCATGAATATGCCAATAGCGACAGCATAGGCAATAGAACCTCACAGTCAGCAAATAGGGATGGCAGTAGATCAAGGGGGCAGAGTGGTAGCTCATCCAGAGATGATAGAGCTACTCAGCATGAAAAATACAAAAATGGTTATGGAACATTTCTTAAGTGTATGATGCTTAATGCTCAGAGTATTCGATCCAAATTTGACGAGTTCAAGTGTTATGTTGCTGATGAGGAACCAGATTTTGTTTGCATTACTGAGGCATGGGTCAGTGAGGGGTATTTTTGGGATAACTTGCAGGACTATGAGATCCAGGGATACAATATGTTTTCATGCAATAGGGGTCCAGCAGTGAAAGGGGGTGGTGTAATGCTCTATGTGAATAGCTTATTCAGTTCTCAAAAAGTAGCAGATGGGGTAAAAAATGTGTCTGTGGAGTCCATTTGGCTTGATGTTTCTGTGGGAAAAGGCAACAGCAATAGACTGAGAATAGGAGCTTTGTACCGATCAGGAACCTCGCCACATTCTCAGCAACTGGAGCTTGATAAGGTGATTTGTGAGGAAATCAGTAGAAAGTTTCAGAGGAAATGCCTTATTCTTGGTGACTTTAATCTAAAAGGATATGAAAATGTTGGTGTTGGCTCCCCACTCCCCAGCATGTAAACTGTTTAGGAAATGCCTTGAAGAGGACCTGTTCTTACACCAGTTTGTAACAGAACCAAATAGGCCGGGCTCATTCTTGGACCTTGTCTTCTCGGATTTAAGTGATTTAGTTCAAGACTTGACTGTAGGAGAAACTCTGGGAAGAAGTGACCATAACATAGTGAGATTCAAGGCACATGTAGCAGGGACAATCAAGGATAATTTGGCAAAGGTTCCAAATTTTAACAAGGCAGACTTTGACTGCATGAGAGCAGCTTTAAGTGCCATAAAATGGGAAGAATAATTCTCCGATTTAAATGCCTGTGAAATGTGGGAAAAGTTCAGATCTTACTTGAGGGAAATTCAGATTAGACATGTCCCCCAAAAGCAAAGGCGCAAAAGAAGAGTAGGAAAGCCAGCATGGCTTACACCAGATTTGACAAAAGCAATTAAGGCTAAGAAAGATGCATCTAGAGTATTTAAGGAGGCTTCAAATATAGTAAATCTAAGGTTGTATCAAAAAGCTAGAGATGCTGTGAAACAGAAAACCAGAGCAGCAAAGCGAGCAAAATAATTGGATTTGGCTAGGAACTGTAATGGGGACAGTAAAAAGTTCTTTAGTTTCTACAAGCTAAGTAAAGTTTCAAGCACAATTGGTCCACTGGAAGTAAATCGGATTATATTGAGTGAGGATAGTGAGATGGTTGAAGAATTGAGCAAGCAGTTTAAATCAGTGTTTACATTGGAGGATATGACAAATCTGCCAACTGTGAACCACAGCCCAGCAACAGGTGATCAGTTACATGATGTTGATTTCATTGACAGTGATGTTGTTTTGAATTATGTCAGGAAAATAAAGCCAAACCAGGCAGCAGGACCTGATGGAATCTATGCTAGGGTATTGCGGGAAGCTGAAAAAGAATTGGCAATTCCACTCAGTATAATATTTTGTATAATACAACGAAGAATGGCTCTTAGATGCTCCTGGGTTTTAGACATTGCGTGTAAAGAAAGCATACGACCTTCAATATACCAGGAGGTGCTGAGTTGACATTAAAAGTAACGTTAAGAATTATACTTTATTACTCAACGTTTCGGCCAGGGGCCATCGTCAGGAGTGATATAAAAATGTCAAGTTTTAACAATTGAAAAAAAAGCACGCCAGCAAAAAAGCGTGCAAAAGACACGTGGAATGCGGGAAAGCCTCCTCAGTGGTGCAGACACTTAAAGAAACTCCAAACCAGAAACAAACTATGCCAAGATAGAATCCTCTGAGGAAGCCCGAGCCGATGGTCCATATACATATCGATACATACACTCACGCACATATATAGACATAGATCCAATATAACGCGTAATACATAAAATATGATTTGTGTTTCTGTAATTTAAGTGATATACCAAGACGTCGTTTGTGTGTTTAGTTGCGGCCGCAGATTACGTATGTGTAGAGATTCGAGGACCTTTAGATCAGCGTTGTCCCTGGCTGTTGCTAGAATTTATACTTTGAAGTTTGTGTTAGTGTCGCTGTGTTCCATGTTATAATGTTTGTCGATCATGTGTTCGCCTAAAGGTGTGTATGCTCTCCGAAGTCTGGCATCTCCCAAGTGCTCATTGTACCTATCCCTGATACTACGTTTGGTTTCACCGACATAAAATATTCCAAGACAGCGGTTGCACGTTATTTTATAAACTACGTTTTTTTCGCGTGCATCTACCTTTGAGCCCGTTGATACAGGTGTGGCACGTTCTTCTACCAGCAGGGCATGGCGACATTTCTAGGGCTGAGCGGACCAGGTAAGATTTCAGCGTAGGTCCGCTAGTCCAGGCTACCCTAACATGGTTTAGATGAGACGAACGGATGGCTGCGTTTACCTGTCGACATAGTTGGTCATCGACAAATGGAAGTCTCATGTAAACATAGTTGGGATTACTACCCGCTCGATGCCGACGTTGCCCACTTATCCTACTCCTGTTCTGAGGGTGAACAGCACGAGCGGCGGAGTGTACCCGATGTGCTGGGTATCCGTTTTCCAGGAAAAGAGTTGTCATCTTCGCAAGGCTCCGCTCGCATGAAATAGTATCGGAGGAGACTCGTGCTGCCCTCCTCATTTGGGATGTTAAAACGGCCTTTTTAGTGGCCATCGGGTGGGCCGAATCATAGTGCAAGATGATGGGGGCTGCCATAGGTTTAAAGTACAGTTCGGTAGTGTAGCTCCCATCAGCCTGAACTACAAACAACTTATCAAGGAAAGGAATCGAACTGCTATGACCAGTGTGTTCTAAGGTGAACTTGATGCTGGAGTGTTGTTGGTTAACAACACTCGGGCTTCCTCCAGATTAACATTCCGGATTCCTTCCGGGTTAACATCGGCTCGGGCTTCCTCAGAGGATTCTATCTTGGCATAGTTTGTTTCTGGTTTGGAGTTTCTTTAAGTGTCTGCACCACTGAGGAGGTTTTCCCGCATGCCACGTGTCTTTTGCACGCTTTTTTGCTGGCGTGCTTTTTTTTCAATTGTTAAAACTTGACATTTTTATATCACTCCTGACGATGGCCCCTGGCCGAAACGTTGAGTAATAAAGTATAATCCTTAACGTTACTTTTAATGTCAACTCAGCACCTCCTGGTATATTGAAGGTCGTATGCTTTCTTTACACGTAATATTTTGTAGATCAGTTTCACAAAATGAAATTCCAACCGATTGGAAAAGGGCAAATGTAGTTCCTATTTTCAAGACAGGAGAAAGAGGGAAAGTTGAAAACTATAGGCCAGTAAGCCTCACATCACTAGTCTGCAAGGTACTTGAATCAATTATCAAGGATAAAATAGTTAGTTTTCTGGAAGGAAACAGAGTGATTCAAGATACTCAACATGGGTTTAGAAAAGGGCGATCGTGTCTCACAAATCTCTTGGACTGTTTTAATTTTGTTACAGAACAATTTGATAAGGGAAATCAGACTGATGTAGCATATCATGACTTTAGCAAGGCCTTTGACAAGGTACCTCATAAATGGTTAATGATGCAGCTTCAGGCCCATGGTATTGTGGGTAACATCCTAAAATGGATAGGGTTGTGGCTTTCAGATAGACAGCAGAGAGTGATGCTAAATGGTACAAAATCATCATGGCAAAATGTTCTTAGTGGAGTCCCCCAAGGGTCAGTACTGGGACCACTATTGTTCATTATGTTTGTAAAGGACATTGAAAGTGGCCTTATATATGCAGTAAGGTTTGGAAATTTGCAGATGATTTGAAGGTCCTTAGGGCAATAACAGGGCACAATGAGCAGGTCTTGCTGCAGAAAGACTTAGACGAGCTTGTGAAGTGGTCCGAAAAATGGCAAATGAAATTTAATTTTGATAAGTGCAAAATCATGCATGTAGGTAGGCAGCATATCAAGGCTCCATACTTGATGGGTGGCCAAGTACTATCTGTGACTCAGCAGAAGGACTTAGGTGTTATTTTGAACACAAAATTGGGGGCATCAGAACAGACCGAAGAAGCCAGGAAGAAGGCACTAAGAATGCTTGGGGCAATAAATAGGAATGTATCATACAAAAGTGAGTAAGTCATCAGGAAGCTTTATTGTGCATATGTCAGGCCACATCTGGAATATTGTGTCCAAGCTTGGTCCCCTAGTTATGAAAAAGAGTGTTGGCTTTTAGAGAGAGTACAAAAGAGGGCAACAAAAATGGTGAATGGTATGGGCAACCTGGCATATGAGGAAAGATTGAAGAAATTGAATATGTTTTCACTTAGATATAGAAGGCTGAGAGGAGATCTCATCGAGGTCTTTAAATTTGTTCATGGTCAGGAACAGGGTTATCTCAGGGAACTGTTTGAATTTAACAGAAATGATGCATGATTAGAGGTCATCAATTCAAAATTAAAGTTAATCACAGCAGGACAAGGTTAAGACAGTCCTTCTTCACCAATAGGGTAGTAAAACACTGGAACCAGCTGCCAGAAACCATTGTCAGTAGCAACACACTGAACATCTTTAAGAACAGCATAGACAATCATTATAAGAATAGGGGCATGTTTTTCTGTATTTCAGGGAGAGTTGATCAACACATTTGATAGACAACTGGTTCAGTGTACAGAGTGCAACCAAGAAGGGCCCTTGTGGCTCATAGTTGCACTGATCTTTTATGTCTCTATGTCTTTAAAAAAACATGTATTGCACATGATAATACATTTCTAGGCCTTTAAATCATAAATTAAACTATAATTAGTTGATTTATGGTCATATCAATGAAAAACTAGCAGCATACACCCCAAAAGAACCATAGTGCAGGAACAAATAACGCCAACGCGACCGCCAACATCTGAGTGACGTTACTCGAGTTATCTTGCGGCGATCACGGCAGTCGGGTCGGCTATTTCAGCTCCGGCGCCCGCGTTCGGCGTGGCGGATTGGTAACGCGCCGGAATATTATTAGAGGGTCCGTCGATCGAATCCCGGGCGCGGTGGGCATGACACTTTTCGTTCTTTTTGCATATAGGATCAAAAGCTCGCGAAGCGAGCAGCACAGGTCAGATAAGCCGGCGGTAGCCGGCGCAATCTGACCTAGTATGTAATATAATATTGTAACATCTTTCCATTGTCTGGTCACATAACATGGCGGCTGTAATGGAAGGATGGTGACAAAATAGTGTATGTTCATTTAAGCCGGACCCAGGTAGCAGAAAGTGCATGTTTTGTTCTCGTAGGTAGCAGGATAAGCCGGCGGTATGCCGGCGCAATCTGACCTAGTATGTAATATAATATTGTAACATCTTTCCATTGCCTGGTCACATAACATGGCGGCTGTAATGGAAGGATGGTGACAAAATAGTGTATGTTCACTTAAGCCGGACCCAGGTAGCAGAAAGTGCATGTTTTGTTCTCGTAGGTAGCAGTCTAGAAACATTCTTGACCTCTGGAGGTCGAGATGAAGCCGTGTAGATATATCGATCGAGAAGAAAAGAATGGCCAATACCTAAACGCGATAGGACTTTTTCTTCGAGTCGGTTTTTAAGATATGATGTGGTTCAGGTGTCGACGCTAGGTTTGATGATGCGTAACTGTGTATGGTTTGTGTTTTGTGTCCAATTTTGAGTCCAAAAATGTCGAATGCTCTGTTGTGTTGATGATTTAATTCCTTCGAAATGTGGTGGAATTTCTGTAATGTTTTGAAGGTGTAATGATGCTTTTGCTAATTTGTTTGCTTCTTCGTTTCCTGGGATGCCGCAGTGACTGGGCACCCACAGGAAACGGACCTTGACGCCCATCAGATATAGTGTTTGAAGTGTGTCATAAATGGAGATATGGCAATGGTGCGGAAAAGAAAGTGAAGAAAGTGATTGAAGAACAGATTTAGAGTCGGAACAAACGACGACGCTGCGTATGGGGTGACGAAGGGAACGATTGCGGATATAACGGAGAGCAATACGAATGGCATGCAATTCGACAATGAAAATTGAGGTTCCGTCCGGTAAACGATGTTGTTTTTGTATGTTCCCGCAAAAATGGCGTTTCCTGTGATGTTGGCTTCCTTGGATCATTGGATTCCATTGGATTACATGGTTCATGGCTCGTTTAGCATAAAGTTCGTATAGCATAATGTTCGCAAATCGAGTTCGTACGGCTTGAGGTCCGTGCAGAGTAATGATCGTTACGCATGATCGTAATGATCGTAACGCAGAAGGTTCGCAATGGATAATGTTCGCATGTATGATGTTCGTAAGCATACGGTTCGTCAACACAAAGCTCGCATTCCATAAGATATGTATGTAAAGGTTCGCAGGCATGCGGGCCGCAAAGCATAATGCTGGTATTGCATCGAGTTTCTAAGTCTTCAAGTTCGTACGACTTAGCCCTCGCCGTGCGGGATAATTTCCTCCCCCTCGCGTTGCAGGGGATCATCACCCCCCCCCCCCTCAGTAACATTTGCTCCAGGCAAGATAGAGAGATGCGGTAAACGGCATGATGTATCCATCCTTGAACTTTCAGTTACTCGTCTGAACTTGCAGGTCAGATCAAGCAGGCCAATGTGGGATGCAGTCGGCCACCCATCTTCGCCTTAGTTTCGGTACCCTGGTCGTAAAGTACATGCACAATTTCGTGCTTCAATATTGATGATATACAAACTGAAATGACAAGGGCATGGCCTAATAAATAATTAAGTAGCAAATTTCCTCGGTGAATGCATGCGTATCTGGGCGTGCCTTGCTGCCCTCAGTGTGGGGTAAAGTTCATGATGATCGATTACCCTCCCTCCGTTGAAAAAAAAGCTTGATACGCATCTATTGATGTGCACATTGAGCCGCATCATGCTAGGCTTTGTCATTCGCGAACTTCATCACTGGTGACATAGCGAACTCGGTAGTTATCATTCTTAAACCCATGCCATTAAAAATACACGGCGTACGACCTAGTTTCACTATATCTCCACATAGTCAAGAATGGTTCTTTAACTAGAGTTAGCTTGAAGCCCACGCAATTGCGTGTGAAGCGAAATGTAGAGCAACAATGCTGGAAGTACAGAATGCCTGTTTCCGAGGTAAAGGGGCAGGGATCCATTTAGAAATGATTGTATTACGAATATTTGTTTATAAAATGTTTCTAGAATTATGGACAGTTGTAGAAAAAGGTTCTCAGAGTCGCACGGCTTCGAGGACATAGCAGATATGATTATCCTTCCACTACCCGCTGGATCGACAGTGAACAGGGCCTTGAGTAATATCACGGATAATAGTAAACGGATCGGAAACTATGGGGCGGCACTTTCATGTGTGCGACTACCGACCGATACTAGCGACATCTATCGGACGATCGGAGAAGTAATCCTGGATAGGTGATGCGAAGGACACCCCATCGAAAAAGCTTGACGGGATGGGGACAGCTCATTAATGATATAGCTGAATCGGCCTTCTACCACGCGTCGTTTGAAAAAAAACTGCGCCTTCGGCGCCAACCGGGGACGCATACTCCAGTAGCCGCCATCCCTTCGGCCTCCGTATAGAACCATGAAGCTCGTGACCAACTAACCTGTGCCGACTAACTGAGGGAAGCGGAGTATCATGAGAGCCGGCAGAAAAACAAGGGAGACCACCTGCAGGCCCCCACAAAAGGATACAAATCGACGCCCCTGCCTGTGGTCATACAGTCAACTGTCCAAAACTGCACCTTCGACACTGGATTGTGTTTCTTGTGGTGTTTTACAGATATATTACCTCATTAATGATATACTGATGTAGGTATAGGTGTTGCACCTCAAACACATGTTTTTTTCAGGATATCCAGAACCCTGTTATTCAACGCATTGCCAGGTGTTCAGGAATCTCATTTCCCTGACTGACATCCCATAAAATAATGAGTGCATAGGTGATAATGTCTATGTGTGCTTGACTAATGAGTGGCATTTATCTATGGCCATTTATATTTGCACTGTTCAAACATTGTATACTACATTTTGACTGTTCATGTTTGTTTCTTTTGTGTTTGCATTGTTTGAATTCGTCATGACCTTGACTTCCAAAGTTTGGGGGTTGGCTGCCAAGTTGGGGGAGTTGAGAGCAAGCTGGGGGAGTCCTCCTCCAACTGAATTGGATTCTATGCCCCTGGCCAGTGGTGTGTCGTTTGATGAAAATGATGGGGATGACTCAAATGCTAGAGGGATATATGGTGCGACGGATGTAGACGGAAGCCTGAAATGCCGTACTGAACACATGCACAAGTAGAACATTGTGGCTTGCTCATACATGTGGCACAGTTACTTGAGCGCGCTGGATACCGAGTAAGCACAATATGAATGCCATTACGGTATCAAAAGGTCTCACTAATTGCGATGCACAACATGGGCCAAGTGTATTGCGACACTCCATAAAGTTTAATCATTATGGTTAGCGACATAGCCAAATGTCATTATTCCACTTCGGGGAAAAATTATAAACAGGTCATGCAGAGATGTGTTCTCCGTTCACAAATTCACCTTAACTTGACCACTGCGGGTTCACAAGATTTTCGGACTCTGAATACCAAGGAATGATGACTGGCCATTATTTTTGTGTGGCTATATTGTTTGCAGAATTAAACACGCGCAAGCCTGATCGTCACCGTTGTTAATCAATGGGGGAGGGGATCCCCCCCTAGCATCAAATAATGCACTAGATGAACCGAGAACTTTTGAGATTTTCACCATACATAACCATAAGGATTTGTGCGCGCTTCTCGCCCCGGAAGCTTTCTTTCCTTACTCGCATTTTTGGGGTCGAGCCCCTTAAGAAACCCCGGAATGCACCACTCTGTGTGGCTGTCGGAGACAGTTCAGCAATTCTTTTTCGATTCGGTGCAGCTGCCATTGGCAATCGCTGTGGCAATGTTAGCGGAGCTACCAGTCCAGTAATGATGGCAACAATGACAGCATCCACTCGGTTGTCTGCGGTCATCAGCGCTGCGGCGACGACCAGTTGACTGTTTGCACCCCCACTGTGATTTATTTGACATACCCTGGAAGGTCAATCGAAAGACGTAGATTAATATATGTCAAGTCATTGAAGTGTAACAGATAGAACTACGTCATAAAGTTTGCCGAATGTCGCTATCCTAGGCCCAAATAAAACCAAGCGGGGATCAAGTTGACACCTTGCACACTGTGAAAGGTAAGATATTCTGCCACACTCATAGGTTAATTATGTTTGGGAACAATCACCGAAATTCCCGTTCGCCCCCGCCTGCATCCTCATGGTGTCATAAATGTAACCATTTCTGCTTGTACGGCTCAGAAAATGACCAAAACTGCACTCGGTTACAGCGACTTGTTGACTCTGAAGACGGCTAGCGTGCGAAAGTCCCCTTAGCCTCCTTCGAAGCCTGAGGCGGGGCCCTCCGATATCATTTTGCAACCGGTGACGTCACATGGACTGGACAATTACTCAGTCCCGTAGGCGCTGCAGCCAAACTTCCGTGTTTTCCACACGATATTTCCGATCTTAAATACCATCAAAATGGGTCAAAATCGAATTAATTGGAAAGCATGAAGAATCTTGTCCACGAATATGAGCTTTATTTTCTCCTAACACTATGACTTTTTGCTTGGACCCACGCTGACTGCATTCATGTCGAGCGCCGCAGGAATCGCGCGGTGCCACGGGTAGTAGCAGTATGATGAGACAGGCCAACTGAAGATCACGGCTGGAAAGAAGGGGTAGGAGCAAGTAAGAGACAGCTGTTGCAATATAATTCCTCCCCACTCGGTGCAGGAGCGTAAACAAGGGTGCGGCACTGGGGGCATGTGCCTCCCATGAGAAAGTTGGTACCCCTCCGGCCAGGAAAAGGGGTCAACATTATATTTAGGCTACAGGCGGAGGTACCGATACTGGTTGGAATGTCACGCCCTTATCACCCATGTGCAGATACGGAACCTGCAGCGGGTTTTCAGGATTGTTTTCCATTTTTCATGCATATGCGTCTAGACCAGGGGTGTTCTTTGATATATTTTTTAGGGGCAAATGCCCCCTCCGTGTTGGCTCTGTCCCCCAATAATTTAGATTTTTTAAACATGAGGTACTATGGAGCATGCATCCCATCGACGAGGGGCTTCCCATTAACTTCATGTATTTTGCACCCCAGTAATCTGTAGTATAATACATATATTTTTTTATATATATATATATATATATATATATATATATATATATATATATATATATATGTGTGTATATATGCAGTAGGTATATTTTAATTGACGTTCTTTACAATGATTCAGAAGTTTATCGATGTGCATTCGCGAGTTTAGACCAAAGATAAATAGGAACTACTCGTCCTGGCGTTTAGTTAGGTCAACGTGTAGCGGGCATTGTCATATTAAATTGTATGTACGTCAGCTATTCATGGTAATGCTCTTATGTAACATTCACGTGTGAGGATATTCATACTCTGGCGATTTTGCAATGCGTCGTACAATGTCATTTGTCCGAATGTATGTGACCAAGGGTTGTGCCCCAAATATAACACGTGTAATTTCAAACTTCTGATTCATTGTAAGAAGCATCAATTAAAAACTACCTACTGTGTATAAGTATGCCTTACATACAGCAAGCACTCAACGATGATATATATATATATATATATATATATATATATATATATGTATATATATAATATATATATATATATATATATATATATATATGTGTATAGATACTATACATAGTAGGTATTTTATAAAAAGAATAAAAAAAAAGAAAAGAAATGTATATATATATATATATATATATACTATATATCTTTGTCTAAACTCCGATATATATATATATATATATATATATATATATATATATATATATATATATATATATATATATATATATATATATATATATATATATATATATATATATATATATATATATATATATATATATATATATATATATATATATATATATATATATACATGTATATATATATATATATATATATATATATATATATATATATATATATATATATATATATATATATATATATATATATATATATATATGTAGACGGGTGACGTCATGGTCCCGCGCGTCTTCCCATTGGCTTGTTGCTTTCGCGCCAAAAGACTCCGACCGCGGGGAGTGTGAGAATAAAGCTGGCCACGGGCGGACGTGCGGTCCGCCCGTGCGGGTTGGACTCGAAAGCTGTCATACGTGTTTCCAAATCGGACCCAGCGACTACATTGGCGGCGGCGGTTGGATTGACAGCTTTCGGATCGTCCGACTCGCACGACGGGAGCCAGATGACTCGATTGAGCGTTGTGGCGGACTGAGGAGCGGAGAATTTGCGTCGTCTGAATTCCGTCGTAACGGAGTGTAGTGATACTTAGGACTTGGCCCGGTGTGACGCGTGAGTGCAGCCACTTACACAGAAGGATTTCGTGCAAGTGATGAGTTTGGGAGTCGCGAGCAAGATGTACGGCGATTGCAAGATGGCGGCCCTGCCAGATACAGGTTCTGGTGAGAGTGCTGTTGTCGCCTAGCAACGACAGACTAGTAAGGCGTCTCCAGTACTCGTCTGCGCGCCAGCTGATTGAGATGACGTAACGACTCTGCGTAGCAACGTGGCATCTCGAGGACACGGCTAAGGCCCTACGCAGAAGGACTGACTCCCAACTCCTGCGTGCGATTCTCAGCGTCGGAACCGTGAGTGCCTTGCAGGGTGAGGCATATATGTCGTTTAATGAGGCGTGTGGCGTGATGTCAATTATCGGATACGTCTGCACGGGAGCAGACATACGATTATAGTGCATCATAACAGACTGCACCAACGACCGCTTAGGTGACCAGGGATGCAGTGCCTGGATGTGCAGCTGGTGTAGCAGACACACCAGCAGGACGTGGCTTGAGTGTGGATGATGAGAGGCAGGGCGTCGGTGAGCCGCTCGCCCAGGCGTCCGGGGTTGGGTCACCCGCACCACCCGTTCGATGTGACATATTCCGACCTGGTGTGCTTGAATCTGGAGGTGAAGGGGGTTCACATCCTTCCTCCGGAAGCACCGCTCTCGGAACTCGCGTCGTTGGGAAAAGTGGGGATCTCGGCGCGATTGCGTCAGCGGCTGGTGGTGACGACAGTAACAGCGGCGATCTGGGTCCCACCCAAGCAACTTCCGTTCAGAGGGAAGAAGGGAATGGGTGCCCCGCTGTCAGGAGAGAACCGGCGTTGATGGGCACTGCGGTTAGCTTAGGGATAGAATGCTCTGATGTCCCATCCGTGGAGGGAGTGGGGTCAGAGAGAGATGACCCCGGGCCTGGACTTCCCCCGAGTGTACCGCCAACTATGTTGCGACGATCGAGTCGGGTTAAGCGAGCTCCTGGCTGGGTGTTGTTAGAATAGTCGTTAGTTACAGTGTAAAACGTGTGTGATGTACGCACCTGGTTGCGCGATGTTAGAATAAGATGCTAGTGCACTAATTGTTATAACTAGCGTCGGGCGGAAAATGAGGATCCCGCCGGGGATGCGTTAGTGGATGGGCGGTTTGCTTCGGGTCTACACCACATTGTGAAACTGTGTAATGTCTGTGCGGATTGTGGAACGTTTTAGTCGTTGCGGCGCCTATGGCGAGTGCTAGATGCCTTGTGCTGAAATCTAGTGCGTACCCTATTAAGACTTGCGACGGTCTTGCGCAGTCGTGACATCAGTCTTTGTGTTGCGGATAAACCCGTTGCCATGCTGCTGACGACCACTTGTGACGATAATTCGAACAGCGTGGCGATACATCGTGTGCCATTTCGCTCCGGTGTCATGTCTTGGTCATGTGCGTTAAGGGCGTGTGCACACCTTTTTCAAGGTTTATAGAGTGTAGACGGGTGACGTCATGGTCCCGCGCGTCGCCAAGACGACGCGTGCCTTCCGATTGGCTTATTGCTTTCGCGCCAAAAGACTCCGGCCGCGGGGAGTGTGAGAATAAAGCTGGCCACGGGGGGACGTGCGGTCCGCCCGTGCGGGTTGGACTCGAAAGCTATCATACGTGTTTGCAATTCGGACCCGCGACGACATATATATATATATATATATATATATATATATATATATATATATATATATATACATATATATATATATATATATATATATATATATATATATATATATATAGATATATATGAGTTATCCATAGACAAGTATGAATGAGGATGGATGATGAAAACAAACAAATTATGTGGAGATGTCTTTAATGTAAACATTTCAACCTCAATAGGTCTTCATCTGTTACATAGAGCACAACTGTTGTGCTCTATGTTTTGTACTGATGAAGACCTATTGAGGTCGAAGCGTTTACATTAAAGTCATCTCCACATAATTTGTTTGTTTTCATCATCCATCCTCATTCATAGATATATATATATTTATATATATATATATATAATGTTTAATACAACGAAGAATGGCTCTTAGATACTCCTGGGTTTTAGACATTGTAAAGAAAATATATGACCTTCAATATACCAGGAGGTGCTGAGTTGACATCAAAAGTAACGTTAAAGATTATACTTTATTACTCAAAAGTATAATCTTTAACGTTACTTTTGATGTCAACTCAGCACCTCCTGGCATATTGAAGGTCGTATATTTTCCTTACACGCAATATATATATATATATATATATATATATATATATATATATATATATATATATATATATAATTCCTCCCCACTTGGCAAGAGGCTAGCCAAGAATACAGCCGCGCCAGCAAAGAATACAGCCCCGCCAGCCAAGAATACAGCCGCGCCAGCCACGAATACAGCCGCGCCAGCCACGAATACAGCCACGTCAGCCAAGAATACAGCCGCGTCAGCCACCAAGGCAGTCTAGTCGGCCTCCAAGGCAGCCTAGCCGGTCACCAAGAGAGCTGTGTCTGCCGCGATGGCAGTTATATGGTCAATAGCCATGGTGACCTGCTGTGGGGCAGCGATGGTATGGTGCGGCGCTGTGCCGTCCAGCTCCACGTACATCGGCAGGTCGAACGCACTCTCCAACAGCCGGCTGTTGGAGAAGGACGTGCCCTCGCGCGTCATGTGCGCCTCTCTCAGCGACTGCCACGCCGAGTGCGACGGCTTCACCTACGACAGCGGCTCCTGCCGGCTCTTCTCCGGGACGTGCATCACGCAGATGCCGTACGGCGCCTCCGTGGCGGTCAGCCACGTGCGGCATCCCCGGCCAGTGCCAAGGCTGTACCCGGATCGGCACGGCTGGCTGGGAGGCGGAGACTACTGCTACCGCTTCGTAATGGTCAGCCTCACCTGGCACCAGGCCGACCAGCGGTGCGCTCGTCTGCAGCGGGGAGCCCGGCTCGCCATCACCCCTAACATTAGCTTCTGGAGGATACTGCGATCGCGCTTCAGGTTCAATGCTCGCATCTGGTTCGGCTTGTCGGACGAGCCCAGCGAAGGATACTTTCGGTCGGTGGACGGCTCTTCGGCGTGGCTGAGGTGGGAAAATAGGCAGCCTAACGACTAAAGAGCAAATTCGGATGCTTTTTTGCCTGCCGACGAATACGATTATTCGCCTTCAAAATACTACGAATAGTCGGCTATTCGATCATCCTATGCTCGTTGGCGATTAATTCGATTAATCTAATTGCATGAAATCAGCATCCGAATACAGAACGAAACCAAAGAAATTACTTCACGATAACTACCAAACATGAAAACTTTAGTTTTGGAAATACTTTTTGTCCAAACTTTTCTCTGCAGTAAAAATATTTGTGCTTTTGTCTGAACTTTTAAAATGCATTTATATAAATTTGTGCGTTTTATTTATGGGTATAAATTGTATTCCCCGTGCGGGGTTGATTGTAATTTGCGTTTATATATTATTTTGTGATCGTGCTCCAACACAGCACGATCACGTTTTAGCAGTCGCGTTTTAACGTTGAATATTTTTTTACATTTTGACTAATTCACCCAGGCATATTTCGGTGTAATCATCACAACGCTTCTCCTTGTCAGTAAGGGCGATCACTGTGCATTCAATACCAACACCAAGTTCGAATAACCAGCACTGTTATTTCACTGTAATTGACACTGTACGCTGTGCAGTGTGCTTGAGTTTGTAGATATTTTAAATTTAGAGAGGAAGGGGGGTTTCCCATGCTTTTGAACCTCTTTGATGGAAGAAGAAACAATTTGTAAAAAAATTAATAGACGTCCCAATTTTCATTTGAAAATCTGAATTTCTCATTTTAGTCAAGGAAACAAAATTTCGCTCTGAGCTGGCGCGAAATAAAAATACTCGAAACACAGAAAATAGGTTAGGTTAGGAAGGGAAACATAAAACAGTAGGTATTTGAATTTTGGCATTTTATTAGAACATACGTACAGATTAAGTAGGTAGACCTCACCAATGAAGTCGATACAAATCATCAAAAGGGATGCAAATAGCCTCCGCCTCATGGTAAAGGGACTATTGTTAATTTATAAAGGTCTGCGATCAGAATACATTGGCAGTTAAATAAAACAGTAATTATTTGGGGCTATTTATATCCTTCAGTGACACACTATACGACCAAACCGGCAGTGGGTTAGACACAACCTACAACCTGTTTTGTTTCAGGAACATTTGCACGTTCACGTGGTGTTCTGAAAGTTGGAGTCGCCTCTTGTTGAGCAACCAGCCGAGGCTGGAGTACACTCGTTCCGACTGGGTGGAAGTGGCGGGCACACACAAGTACTTCCTTGCGAGACGTGCCAAGTTTGGATACTTTAGCTTGCGTTCTCTCCACCAGGAAAGAACGTCTTCCTCGTCTCTGGAAATCTCAGACTCAGCTCGATAATTTCGAACCTCCCGATCAATCTCTTCCATATCATTATCATCTTCGTCTTCGGACGATGATTCTGACCACTCCAGTCCCATCTTCCTTTTCTTGATCACGGGTTCACTCGTGGCAGGCTTTTCCGGGGAGGAATGTTTGGCCTTGTGGAGATCCTTGGCCTCCCTTGCTTCCTGAGCCAATTCCTTGTACACCGAGTCCCGCTTGGACTTGTCTAAGATGACCTTCACCTTGAGAAACCTCGGATCAAGAGCGGTAGCCTTCATCAGGAACGGAATGGTAACATTTTTCTGGGTTCTTTCTTTGAAGTCCTTCATAATTATGTCCTTCATGTTGGAGATGTACACTGCGTCCTCCTCGCTGGCCTCCAGCTGTTTCTCAGTCGACTTCATGACTGGCATGGCGACTGAGGCTATTACAAATTTGTTTCCTCCCAGGGTCGTAGAGTACATGTCAAACGTGGTCAAAAATGAGTTAAGCTGCTGTATTTTCTTCATGTCAGCTCGCGTGAGTTGAAAGTCCTTGAGCTTCTCTTTGGTCTTGAAATTGTACTTCTGGAGAGCCATGTTGATGGCCTTAGCGTTCATGAAGCCCTCCAGCTCATCCCCGAGAAACATTGAGGTAGAGGTGTCCTTCTCGACCTTCTCGTCGTCCAAAATCGACGAGGTAGACGCTCGGGTACTCCCCCATCTGTTGACGACATCCTGGACGAGGTTTTTTTTCTTTATCCCCAGATGTTTCTGAGCCTCCTCCAAACAATATTTGACGACGTATGACTTGCTGTGCTTGGCAATAATCTTCCTCTGCTTTAGGACGATGTTATTGACCGCCTTCTCTTTGGTGAACCCCTCCGTCAGGCTGGAGTGGAGGATATGTTGGAAACAGCCATTCCTCTCATTGTCTTTGAACGCGGCGCGCATCTTGTTCTCGTTGTCAGTGGTAGTCAGGACGACTTTGTCCTTCACACCAAATTCTTCGGTGAACTTTTCCGTATTCTTTCGATAGTTGACGGCGGTATGTGACTCCTTTACCTCTTTCACGCCCAGCGTGAAATATTTCATCTGGAAGTCATCGGTGATCCCGTGCACCCCGGTCTCCTGGAAACTGCGTGCGTTGCTTGAGCTTCCACCATCAGTAGTCGTGGCCACGAACTCCAACTGCTTCAGTTCCTCCTTGACCCGAGCCGACTCCTTGGCGTACATGTCGTCTATGTATTTTGTGATGGTTATCTCACAGGGCACGTCATACTCCGGACAAGCCAGAGCCATCACACTGATGAAACCGTCGTCACCGACGATGGCGGCTGGCCTGGTGTCTTTAGCACACCACTTGGCTATCGCTGAGGTCATGGACTTCCACTTATCGGAATTTTTATTCCATTTGACCACCTTTTTTTCTTTGGGGAAGAAGAAGCTCTTTATTGAGTTCTTGTCGCCTGCCGGATTCTTCTTCGATTCGTAATCCTGTTTATGGTGATTAGTCATGTGACTTGTCAGACTCGTTGTGCTATGATGATATGCCATGCCTGCCTTTTGGGCCGGACAAAGTTACAGAACACACGTGTCGGGTCTGGCATTTTGGAGTCTTTATGTCCCTTGAAATAAAAAAAAGTCCCAAACGACGCTTGTTGGCGCTTTCTTAAGCACTTTCTCAGCAAAGTACGTCATCTCCTCTTCCTTTACTGATTCATCCTCACTGCTTCCTTCAGACATGCTTCCGGCTGGACTAGGATCAGAATCACCAGCTCACCTATGTATGTATCTTAAAGTTTGGATTTTGAGGCCAATTGTGAGTGTTTTTTTATACAACTTACATAGGATCGATGGATTTATGTGATCATAGGGATGTAGAATATTTTTCACCTAAATCGGCTGTTTTGGTAAAAATTACGTGGGTAGATTACTCTTTTACAAAATAAATATGAAACGTATTTTCGGAAAAAAATCAAGCATGTGTAGAACGACTTTTCAGATGTTTTTTTTTGTATCAATTGTATCTTACATTAGTTAATTCATTGTTTGCGATCCCCGTGTTAAATCCTTAAGTATGGTCGAGTTTGACTAATTGGTGGAAATTGGTATCTGGGTGGAAACTAGAAAACTGCTAGATGATTGCTAACAAGGAATGTCATCCACGTAAGAAGCCAAAACCGAATCTTTTAACATGTAAACATAGGTACATCATATTTTGTCAAAGTAAAGCCCCTCAAAATAATTTTTTCGGCGTTTTTCATCACAAATATTGGCGGTTTTGATGTCATAAATCACACCATATTTTCAGGCACGTCTGCGCGCCTGAGTCGGCGACGGCAGTGACGCTGGCCGATCTTCGGGGTGGACTAGGGAGCCCCAACTTGGTGTAGGCTCCGCCGTCAATCTCAGCCGTAAGCTCGAACGTCGGGTGCGGACGGGCCTCACACGCCCGCCAACCACGCGTGCCGTCGAACACGTAGTGATCCGTGATGGAGACGAATCCCCTCGGCCCCGACTCACGCTGTTCACCGAGGGGGGCGTGCCACTGGGTGCAGTCTCGATAGCGGCAACATAATGGAACATGGCTTCTACGGGGCCACCATCTGATTCGCGGTCGGAGTCGGCAAGACGGGGTACGCGATGTCTGTGATTTGACTTCTTCCAGCATTCCAGGCACGTTGTGAACTCCTTCAACTTTCCTCTTATCCTGCCGAACTGAGGTGTGAGGCAGCCGCACCTGCATCTGAATTTTCTCTTCAGTTTCTCTTGTTCTTCGTGGCCTTGCTGTGGCTTGTAGGTTTGCCGTCCCTCCTTCTTGTAAGTGCTTGCCGCCACGCGTGGACCGTCTGTTGACATGGCCCGTGCAGCTGTTTCCTTGCTGTCCACCAGTGCGACAGTTTCCCCGAGGGTCTTGCTGTCTATATCCTCGGTCCCGAGTACTTCTTTTCTTATCTCGTCATCCGCCAGACCGTTCAACAACACCATCCGGACGATTTCGTCTGTGTAGTCCACACTCAATATGCCGGTACACTCTGCGGAGCTGCACTGGGCCGTCTTAGTCCACTGACACACGTGCGCCAGGCCGCGGAGACGTGCTACATATTGGCGCACATGTTCCCCTCCTTCCTGGTTAGCGTTGAGTAGTGTGGCTCGCCTGGCACTGAGTGCTACGTTGAGGACTGCCAGTCGCTTCATTGCGTCCATGACGTCCTCTGCGCTCTTGCTGGCGATGTCGGGGTCCTCACGGAATAGAGCTGTCTCTAGCACCGGCTCGCAACATGCAAGCAACTGGGCGGTGACCTGCGCAGGGGCCATGTCAGTGGCATGACTGAACACCCCCCATCGCCGAGTGAAGGCCACCCAGTCGTCTTCCCCGATACCCTGCTGTAGGGATGGGCGGTTGATTTTCGGGGGCCTCTGGCGCACGCTCGACTCGTGTACGTTCGTCTGATGAAGTTGCATCAGGGCAATGCATGTTGGAAGGTCAGCAGCCCTCTTAATTTCCCCACAGCCGACCGCCTCACACCTGAGGGTTGCTTGAGACATGTTCTGGGCTGGTCGACTCTTGACTATCGTTGGTAGTTATTAATCCAGGAGCATGATCAAACGATATTCAGTTGTATAATTATATTAAGCACACAAACTGAATGCTCCTGGATTTAACCTGGAATCACACCGAAAGCATACAGTCAGTATAACGCAGGACTAGGTTAATGCACGTGTAGATCAGGTCAGTCCCGACATCGACCATACATACAACCTGATGGGAAAGCACCCCTGACAGTGAGCAAGGCCTGCTGTAATCAATCGAAAAGGACCCCTGAAAATGTATGCTGTTATCCACCAATCCGCTGTCATGCATATAATGGGTCCCCGATCGTAGGACCGTCATATCGACGGTGACGGTGGTGAACGCGATGCGTGATGTACGGACACGCATCGATGCATCTTCAAATCCGCGACTATGCATCGCCTGTTCTTTCAGACATGAGAGCGCACATCGGAGCTGACTTGTGTGCTGCTTGGTGTCCTGCGGAGCTGCGCTGTAGCTTAGCGTCGGTCTCATGGTCTGCCTGAAGTTGGATATTTCTCTTGGTTCAAAATCGTCAAACTCAACATGCAAAATGGCCAATGACAGAAAGCAGCTATTCGAGTTAAGGGTCACGAGGTCGGGCCACTCAGAACTCCTTCGACTTTTATGCACAGGTAGTCCTTGGTGCGCTGATCATCATGGACATAAAAGCTAAGAGGGGCGTTCATAAGCAGTGCAGTAGTTCGGGGTGTATGCCGGAGTATTTGAGCGTCGGTGACCCAGGACGTTTGACCTTGAATAGGTCGGGTATTTTGTGAAATACTGCTTATTTATAGTACGCATGGCTATTATAGCACGCATGATTACCACCAGTATACCAATTTTCATGATCATACATGTATTAATCGAACATAAAACTTGCCATTGCGATGTAACTTGACGGCGATACAACTTGAAGAAACAACAGCAAAACTTAACATGCAGATTGATGTACGTTTGTACGTACACAGGGAACTGGAACTCATGGCGAACTCATCTCAATAACGTAGCTATTTAACCTCCACCCCTTAACCTTTCTGTTGATAATGACTAATACATGAAGGACTACCGGGTATTGATGTTACAGAGAGCTGAGAAGTTTGACCTCTCTGACACTTGATCTTTAACCTCGAATAATTCAGCTGTTTAACGTTCCTCTTAGCGTGTATGCTCATGATCACGGTCAATATGACTCACTGTCAATATGGTCATATTGATTCACGGTCAATATGACCGTTCAAGGCGAAAGGGTTGCCGCCTGTCGGCAGACACGCTGAACTACTATTGGGCAGATAAAAGTGTGACAAATCTGGCGCGCTACCAGAAACAATTTAGAAACAAGAATGCAAACAAGTCAGAGTGGCATACAGGGAAATGGCTAGCACTGAGGTTACGCATACTATTTCGGGTCCTTGAAGTTTGAGAGTGTGAGGGTTCTTGCAAACTTGTGAACATAATGGATCAAGTGGATAAGGTGAGCAAGTCCAATACGTATTGTTGTGTTCCACAATGCAAATCATTACACAGGAGTGAACCTGAAGTCAGCTTCCATCGCTTCCCGAGAGATAAATTACTCTCGAAAAAGTGGCACAACATTCTAAGAATGGGCAAGAAAACATCAAGGCACATGAAGGTATGCAGCAAGCACTTCAAGAAGGATTATTATATCCTTTCTTGTATGTATGTATGGGTGAAGGCTTCATACAATTATTGGTGTTCCCAGCATGTAATTCAACCATATTGCTTTCATACACAGAATGATAAATTGCCTATCTACATGTACAATTAGCATGTAATGCAGAAGCTAAAATAAAACAACCTTGAGGAATTGTTGCTATGTAAATCATGTGCACATAAGGGATGTGTTAAAATGTATTTGGTATTTATATAGAAGAAGCCCCTGAGCACAAATTGGAGAACAAATATATGGACTGGACTTGTTGAAGCTTACCTAGAAACTTCTTCCATTTCTTTAGGGAATCACATACTGATGTAAGCAAGGTATTCACTATTTCAAATCACAGCACATAGTATTGACTAAGTGGATGATGCAGACTCCTTTGATGACATAGTGATATTACATGCTCCAACATCAGTAGGTTTTAAGCAATCCACCACCAGTGGGTAATTGTTCGGATATGGATGGTTATGTTAGGTTATGTTACATTTTTCTTTCTTTTGAACCTTTTTAATGCTGCATTACTTAACTCTAATTCCCTTTTTGGTCTCATTTTATCTGTCAACTGAAAAGTATGCAATTGCTGAGGAAATGAGTGGTCATATGTTAGCCATGTTCATAAACATTGCATGGGAAGAAGAAAACCATGTGTTTCGTGCCAGTTTTGACTCGTGGTGAAGCCTATTATGCAATTGACCATGTTCTGCATCAAATGGATCCTTTTCTTGTTTGTCTCTTATTATTACTGCTCTTTTGATATCTTGTGTATACAATATCTTACCTTGAGGCTGGCTGTCCAGTGGCATGTTATGGACATCGCACATCCAAACACTTTCCAAATAACATATCGTCTTAAATCGTTTTTCTTAGCTCTTAATATTGGCTCTGAAGGTTAATTTGCTAGACAGTACATTAGCTTCGATGAAAAACTGCTACATTTTGCTCTCATGATTCTGGGTCTTCTCGATGTCTTCTTTCCGGAGTAATTCTGCTTTTAATGTTGCATAATCAGGGATTCACCACCATTTTATACCTAATGTTGGGTAATGTAGCATGCATACTCATGTTGAAATTGTTATACTTGTGATGTCCCACATTAGTGTGACACCAATGTCAGCAATCGCAGTGGTTGATGTATCCATAAACAGGTTGTGCCAGTGAAAAATAGCATAACTATATACATATTTTCCTTCCCATTTTTCTGGAAGCTAATATGGTATGCTTTGCTATCCTTTTGTTTCCCAATTGCTATGAAATATAGGTAGGCACTAATCGGATTGGTTGGTTGGTTGGTTATTTGAGTTTTAGGGTGCATCGACCAGGTTTGGTCATTTAGTGCCCATTTATCCTTTTCAGGTTTCAGCCCATTTACTGATCAGATGAAAGGAGGTGTGGTCTCTCCATGCTCTTATGCTAACTTCTGTTGCTAATTGCAGCGTATCCATCCAAGAAACCTTACTTGAAGAGGAACACCTTACCTTCTCAAAATCTGCCTGCTTTGAGCTGTACTAGAGCTACTTCTGCAAAGCAGAATGCTCAGCTTGATTTCTGCCGGTTTAGAAAACAACTCAGAGATGAAAATGTACAGGAACAGCATGAGGAACTGAGAGCTCCTCTTCCTGCATGGGGGGAGCACGTCCACAGCATCTTTGACCCTGAGATCATCCTCCAGGAGTCAGGTCAGTGCCTTGATCAGTATTATACTGTTAATTTTTCCCATCCCATAATTCAGATAATTGGCTGTGCCTTTTCTTGACATACATTACTGTCATGCCATTGATATCACACCATTGAATGCTATGCTGTTTGTAATATTTTAGCAAGCATCCAAGTGCGTGGCCGTGGAATCTTGTGCACACTTGGCGTGGAATTGCATGGAAATAATTGGTTCAACTGGTTTCGGTCACGTTCATAAATTGGCGAAGCCTCAACCTCCATTATCATGTGCAACATCTGTGTATGCACATCATTTCTCATGCATGCATAACATCGAAATTGTAACTCCTTTAGTTGCCTACCAAGAGTCGGCGGAGGTGCCTGATGAAACTCTGGTGGACACTGAAAATGGACCTCAGCTACCCAGCATGGACGCCGTGCACTCCGTTCTAAAACAGCACGGAATATCATCACCAGACGTCATCAACCAGCGCAACCATACGATCATGAACATGCTGGATACAGAAGAAAATCTGCGAGTAGCAACTGGAATTAACAGTTTTGCTTTGCTTAATGCACTTGACACCTGCTGCCAGAAACAAGTAGGGAAGGATGCAGACATGTCCACAGGCATCATTCTTGTTTGTATGAAGCTTAAGCTCAATCTTTCTTTCAGCCTTTTGGCCATACTCTGTCGTAAATCCGGAACTGCATGTAGTAATATCCTCTATCAGACTTTGCCAACTCTAAGTGCAGTGCTAAGTGACGCAATCTGGTGGCCGGACAAAGCCGAGGTAATGGCAAATATGCCACGTTGCTTTGAGAAATACAAAAACACTAGAGTGGTAGTTGACTGTACTGAGGTGCCTGTCGAGCGTACAAAGTGTCTCTCATGTAGGCTGGCCACTTACTCCCACTACAAAGGTACACATACTGTGAAGTTTATGGTTGGTGTATCGCTCGCGGGTACTGTGCCATTTGTGAGTCGAGTGTATGGTGGACGAGTGTCCGAAAAAATTATATTTGAGCACAGTGGACTGTGCGAGAAGCTGGAATCATTTGTAGATGCCGTGATGGCCGATAAAGGCTTTCTCATAGATGATGCACTTTTTCAACGCGGCATCGCCCTCCATCGGCCCCCGTTCCTCCGCAAGCAGAAACAGCTGCCTAAGTCTGATGCGTTGCACACTGCAGATCTTGCTAGAGCTCAAGTACACGTTGAAAGGGTAATCGGACGTTTGAGGCAATTCAGTATTTTGAATGCGAAACTGCCGTGGAGGATGGTGCCATATGTGTCATCATTGCTCAATGTCATCTGTGGCCTTACCAACCTGTGCTCTCTAATTCTTGCGGAAGACAAGTTCGCCATCGACGCCTAGGATGGTCGAGGTTAGGCAGTGGTATGAGTATGCACTTCGTACATAGGGAATGTGTTTGTGTGTGTGTGTGATTGAGTTTGACCAGCCTGCCACCATGTGGGTGGTTTCGGCGGTTTGTAGAGAATTCACGGACACTGGTTGGATCCAATATATTGTATTTGTATTTTCTGTATCACGTACACTACAGTGAGGTCAACGTATGCGTGTTACATCCCTGAGATGGACTGAGTTGTGATATAAAGACGCGCGTCATCATGTTACGGCCGTCAGTCCCAAACGCTCGCGAGGTGGATTTCGACGTGGTCAAACTGCTGCCCACCAGACACTACACGCGCGCTGCACTAGACAGCTAGCGACCAGCACCACACAACCGGAGTGCAGCATCACAGACGGCATAGCAACAGACAGCCGAAACACTGTACCACTGACGGCCAGCGAGCGGCACCGCAGCTGGGGCTGCACCAGCAACGACTGGAGCGCAACACCACTGACGTCCGGTGAGCGGCACCGCAGCTGGGGCTGCACCAGCAACGACTGGAGCGCAACACCACTGACGGACGACGAGCGGCACCGCAGCTGGGGCTGCACCAGCAACGACTGGAGCGCAACACCACTGACGGACGGCGAGCGGCACCGCAGCTGGGGCTGCACCAGCAACGACTGGAGCGCAACACCACTGACGGACGGCGAGCGGTACCGCAGCTGGGGTTGCACCAGCAACGGCCGGAGCGCACCACCACAGATGACCGCGAGCAGCACCACAGGCAGCCAGAGCGCAGCACCAGACAGCCGGCGTTTGGCACCACAGACGACCGACGAGCGGCACCAGACGCGCAGCACCAGACAGCCGGCGCGTGGCACCACTGACGGCCGGCACGCTGCACAAGATGGTGGACGCCCTGCACCATTGATGGCCCGCGAGCCAAGTCACAGACGGCCGACTGTGATGCCCTATTTATCCAAATGTCTTTGCAAAGTATGGTAGCACATGCTGGAAGTAGACCAGTTCAAGTTTCTTGAGGTTATCTTACACTAGGTAGACAGGAGCCGATCCAATTTGGCCAAAACGGACGGATTTCCTTTTAATTTGCGCTTGGTTTTTTACCTACGGGTTTTCCAAGCAGCTTGGTTTTTCCCTTTATATGGGTTTCCAAGCTTTAACTTAACATACACCGACACATACAAGGTCGGGCCTGAATCCCACGACTCGCTCTGGGTGACAGGCCTCTGCTTCGCTTCGCTTCAGGTCTCAGGTGGGCAGTGGAGCCTCTCCGTAGGCTGTGAAGCTGTCTACCCTCCAAATGTTCTTCCATTGTTATGATTGTACGTAAGTATGTATGTCTGAACATGTACCTGTTTACCATGTATGTATCGTCCCTCTACGCCATGTTTCTTGTTTGACGGCGTCTCTCCTCTCTTGCCTAATTGATATAACCGGATGTCACATAAGCCGGATTAACGTAATTCCTTCTTTAACGTAACAATCTCTAGCAGATAGCACTTTGCCTCAGCTGAAGATTTAGGGAAAATTAAAATATTACACATAAACAATGCGCATATGGATACGAAACAAGCATGCATCTCTTGAACGGTTGCATGTTTTTGTCTGAACATAGGACATTTTCAGCAGTTCGCTCCCTCGAAAATGGCCTGACAACACTTGTTTCAACTTGGAAGGCAAACCTTCACGCCACGTACACGGCCGAGTTCAAGCCGCTATGACGTTTACTACCAAACTCACTTGGACGGGGCGGAGTACGACTCAATAGGCCTTGGCGGGCCTTGGCGAAGTAGTAAGCACCAGTGTTGCCGTCATGGTACGATCGTACCAGATCTGGTACTTTTTCGACTTTTCTGGTACGCAGGTACGCCGGAAGAAAATCTGGTACTTTTTCGCCGAAATACATTTCTTTCGTGTTTTTATTCATTTTCAGTTCACATTTTCTTCTGAGATGGACAGGTCAATTTTTTAAAACAAACTTTACTTGTATTCAGAGGGGATGAAGTTAGGCCATACAATTACATCGATATCTATTGTGCCAACTTTCACTTATCTCGCAGTGTGCTGGCGCTAGCCGGTACACATACAAAGCATTATGCATTGTTAAGGCTATACTGCTGCCCCATCTGAAGTGACACGGGACAAATGAGGGTTACAAGAAGAACGTAACCGGCTCTGCAGGCTGTGGTAAGCTGCCCGCGTTTGTTGCCGCCACAGAAAGGAACCATGGCCACGATAAACAGCAGGATAATGTGGCTCAGGGCGAGCTACTGCTGGCGAGGTTCATCGCTGAACATCATCTGCCATTATCGGTAAACGACCATCTCGTACCTTAGTCAAAAAGGTATGCCCAGAATCTGAAGTGGCAAAAACCTTAAGTCGGCCAGAACGAGGACTACTAAGACATAGGATGATGCTCCAATGATGCCATAGGAGCAGAGGAGAGGGTAAGAGTGAGTGAACTCATGCGCAATAACCCATTCTCACTGATCGTGGACAAGGTGACCGACAGGTCTACTACCAAATATCTCGCCATTGTGGCGCCTGTTTTTGACGACCGAGACGGCAAAACCAGGGGCCTGTTCTGGACATGGTGAAGGTCAAGGATGCGACCGCCCAGGGCCTGCATGACGCCACGTGGCGTGCTGTCAGTTAACGATGTGCCCCTGAAGAACATGATTGGATTTGCGGCCGATAATGCTAACGTCATGATGGGGTGTCACCAGAGTGTGCAGGCACTGTTTAGGAGAGAACTCACGCACATCTTGATCACCGCGGCTGCATATGGAACTGCCTGCATCTGTGTACCTCCGCAGCGTGCATGAAGCTGCCTTCATCCATAGAGGCATAGAGGATCAAGCTCGAGACGTATACAGCTATCTCAACAATAGCCCGAAGAGACTCCTCAAGTACCAGGCTGTCCAGGATCTAGTTGACGTCCCAGTCCACAGGCTGCTGCGCCCCTGTAAGACGTAAGACGAGGTGGCTCTCCCTCGAGGCAGTGGCGTAGAGGATGTACGAGCAGTGGGCAGCCCTACTCCTCTTCGTCCAGCACGCGGCGGACGAGGATCACGTCCACGCGGCTCGAACCATCCTGAACGCCCTACGCGACCCCATGTACAAGATGTACATCGCTTTCCTTAACTACGCTCTCCCACTGATCACTGGGGCGAAAGAGATGTTCCAGTCCGAGTCATCCAAGATCCAGCACGCACGGGCTGCGCTCCTGAAGCTCTACCTCTCCGTGGCCAACAACTTCCTGCGTGCTGAGCCAGGTGTGCGACTGGAGGTGGTCAATCATGATCATCCCAGGAACTTCCTCCCTCTGGATCAGAAGCACTGTGGCGCCAACGTCGAGGCCATCATCCTCTCAGAGTCTGTTCCCCAGGAGGTGGTCCAAGCCTTCCGACTCAAATGATATACACCGGTCAAATGGTAATGGTACAGATGGTCTACACCGAGCTCTGGAAGCAGATCCGGCGACGATTCGACTTCAGCGACAAGACCAGGGTGCTTCTGGAGCTGCTGAACCCGACCTCGCAAGCGCCCTCCATCGTGTCGCTGGCTCTGGGATTTCCCGATCTCATCAAAGAGACCAAGTACGAGGCCCTGGATTCAGAATGGCGAGGAATCCAGCAGGCAGCGAAGGAGCAGCTCCAGAATAAGGGGAAGCCGGCGTGTGAGTACTGGGCGGAAGTGAAGAAGCTGAGGGATGGCAGTGGCCGGCCAGAATTCCCAAAGGTAGTCCAGCTGATGCAAAATCTCCTGTCCCTGTCGCACTCCAGCGCGGCCGCGGTGAGAATATCCTCCAGCCTGAACCTCATAAAGACACAACAGTGGAACCGCCTCCAGGTGGGAACAGTGCCTTCTCTGATCTTCACCAAGCAGCAAGTCACGCCATCCTGCCACGAGTGGACGCCCACGGCTTCCATGAAGTCAAAAATGAATCACCAATAACAAATGAAAATGATTCACCAATAACAACGCATATTCCACTGCAGGTTCGTTCCAGTCTTTACTCCTCCGCCCCGTCCTCGTGTCCTGCGATATTAAATATGGTGAGCATCCCGAATCTGCTGGTGGTAAAGAAACTTATGAAGTACTGACTGATTTTTTTTATTTGCATGTGATACCGAGAATAGCTGTTTTAAGCATTGCAGGAGTATTGTCTTTTTTCGTCACAATTGAAAACTGCTTTCACTAGGCGGCATAAGGAGTCTAAGACTGAACCTGTCCCGATTTCTGACAATTTATACCAATGTAACTAGAGAGCACCTAAAACACCAATACAATTATCTAAATTACTTGCCTAGCCATACAATTGCCCAAACTATGCCTACTTTTTATGGTACGAAATTAGGACGTCCGTGAAGTTAGCGACTTATTCAGCGACGGATTCAGCGACGGATTCAGATTTCCTTCAAAACAGGTGTATAGGTCAAATATAGCAAGCTGAGCACGAATATGACCTTCATTTGGCCGGTCAAGGTCAAATTCGAGGTCAAATTCAAGGTCAAAGGAAGGGGTACCGCATAACGTCCCGAATTTACCGCACGATTGTCTCTAAATTGGTGCCAGATGATAGCCAGGCCTGATGTCTAGCGTCCGTCAAGGTGACCTGACCCATGACCTTTGACCTTGGGGGTCAAATTCAAGGTCAAAGGACGGGGTACCGCATAACGTCCCGAATTTACCGCACGATTGTCTCTAAATTGGTGCCAGATGATGCCAGGCCTGATGTCTTGCGTCCGTCAAGGTGACCTGACCCATGACCTTTGACATTGGGGGTCAAATTCAAGGTCAAAGGACGGGGTACCGCATAACGTCCCGAATTTACCGCACGATCGTCTCTAAATTAGTGCCAGATGATAGCCAGGCCTGATGTCTAGCGTCCGTCAAGGTGACCTGACCCATGACCTTTGACCTTGGGGGTCAAATTCAAGGTCAAAGGACGGGGTACCGCATAACGTCCCGAATTTACCGCACGATCGTCTCTAAATTGGTGCCAGATGATAGCCAGGCCTGATGTCTAGCGTCCGTCAAGGTGGCCTGACCCATGACCTTTGACCTTGGGGGTCAAATTCAAGGTCAAAGGACGGCGTACCGCATAACGTCACGAATTTACCGCACGATCGTCTCTAAATTGGTGCCAGATGATAGCCAGGCCTGATGTCTAGCGTCCATCAAGGTGACCTGACCCATGACCTTTGACCTTAGGGGTCAAATTCAAGGTCAAAGGACGGGGTACCGCATAACGTCCAGAATTTACCGCACGATCGTCTCTAAATTGGTGCCAGATGATAGCCAGGCCTGATGGGTAGCGTCCGTCAAGGTGACCTGACCTATGACCTTTGACCTTGGGGGTCAAAAGGTTAGCGACTTATTCAGCGACGGATTCAGCGACGGATTCAGATTTCCTTCAAAACCGGTGTATAGGTCAAATATAGCACGCTGAGCACGAATATGACCTTCATTTGGCCGGTCAAGGTCAAATTCGAGGTCAAATTCAAGGTCAAAGGAAGGGGTACCGCATAACGTCCCGAATTTACCGCACGATTGTCTCTAAATTGGTGCCAGATGATAGCCAGGCCTGATGTCTAGCGTCCGTCAAGGTGACCTGACCCATGACCTTTGACCTTGGGGGTCAAATTCAAGGTCAAAGGACGGGGTACCGCATAACGTCCCGAATTTACCGCACGATTATCTCTAAATTGGTGCCAGATGATAGCCAGGCCTGATGTCTAGCGTCCGTCAAGGTGACCTGACCCATGACTTTTGACCTTGGGGGTCAAATTCAAGGTCAAAGGACGGGGTACCGCATAACGTCCCGAATTTACCGCACGATTGTCTCTAAATTGGTGCCAGATGATGCCAGGCCTGATGTCTAGCGTCCGTCAAGGTGACCTGACCCATGACCTTTGACCTTGGGGGTCAAATTCAAGGTCAAAGAACGGGGTACCGCATAACGTCACGAATTTACCGCACGATCGTCTCTAAATTGGTGCCAGATGATAGCCAGGCATGATGTCTACCGTCCGTCAAGGTGACTTGACCCATGACCTTTGACCTTTTGGGTCAAATTCAAGGTCAAAGGACGGGGTACCGCATAACGTCCCGAATTTACCGCACGATTGTCTCTAAATTTGTGCCAGATGATAGCCAGGCCTGATGTCTAGCGTCCGTCAAGGTGACCTGATCCATGACCTTTGACCTTGGGGGTCAAATTCAAGGTCAAAGGCCGGGGTACCGCAGAACGTCCCGAATTTGACCCCCAAGGTCAAAGGTCATGGGTCAGGTCACCTTGACGGACGCTACCCATCAGGTCTGGCTATCATCTGGCACCAATTTAGAGACGATCGTGCGGTAAATTCGGGACGTTATGCGGTACCCCGTCCTTTGACCTTGAATTTGACCCCCAAGGTCAAAGGTCATGGTTCAGGTCACCTTGACGGACGCTAGACATCAGGCCTGGCTAACATCTGGCACCAATTTAGAGACAATCGTGCGGTAAATTCGGGACGTTATGCGGTACCCCGTCCTTTGACCTTGAATTTGACCCCAAAGGTCAAAGGTCATGGGTCAGGTCACCTTGACGGACGCTAGACATCAGGCCTGGCTATCATCTGGCACTAATTTAGAGACGATCGTGCGGTAAATTCGGGACGTTATGCGGTACTCCCGTCCTTTGACCCCCAAGGTCAAAGGTCATGGGTCAGGTCACCTTGACGGACGCTACCCATCAGGTCTGGCTATCATCTGGCACCAATTTAGAGACGATCGTGCGGTAAATTCGGGACGTTATGCGGTACCCCGTCCTTTGACCTTGAATTTGACCCCCAAGGTCAAAGGTCATGGGTCAGGTCACCTTGACGGACGCTAGACATCAGGCCTGGCTATCATCTGGTACCAATTTAGAGACAATCGTGCGGTAAATTCGGGACGTTATGCGGTACCCCGTCCTTTGACCTTGAATTTGACCCCCAAGGTCAAAAGTCATGGGTCAGGTCACCTTGACGGACGCTAGACATCAGGCCTGGCTATCATCTGGCACCAATTTAGAGACGATCGTCCGGTAAATTCGGGACGTTATGCGGTACCCCGTCCTTTGACCTTGAATTTGACCCCCAATGTCAAAGGTCATGGGTCAGGTCACCTTGACGGACGCAAGACATCAGGCCTGGCATCATCTGGCACCAATTTAGAGACAATCGTGCGGTAAATTCGGGACGTTATGCGGTACCCCGTACTTTGACCTTGAATTTCACCCCCAAGGTCAACGGTCATGGGTCAGGTCACCTTGACGGACGCTAGACATCAGGCCTGGCTATCATCTGGCACTAATTTAGAGACGATCGTGCGGTAAATTCGGGACGTTATGCGGTACCCCGTCCTTTGACCTTGAATTTGACCACCAATGTCAAAGGTCATGGGTCAGGTCACCTTGACGGACGCAAGACATCAGGCCTGGCATCATCTGGCACCAATTTAGAGACAATCGTGCGGTAAATTCGGGACGTTATGCGGTACCCCGTCCTTTGACCTTGAATTTGACCCCCAAGGTCAAAGGTCATGGGTCAGGTCACCTTGACGGACGATAGACATCAGGCCTGGCTATCATCTGGCACCACTTTAGAGACAATCGTGCGGTAAATTCGGGACGTTATGCGGTACCCCTTCCTTTGACCTTGAATTTGACCCCGAATTTGACCTTGACCGGCCAAATGAAGGTCATATTCGTGCTCAGCGGGCTATATTTGACCTATACACCGGTTTTGAAGGAAATCTGAATCCGTCGCTGAATCCGTCGCTGAATAAGTCGCTAACTTCACGGACGTGAAATTAGGTACATTTTGGCTTCTGATCTGGTACGACACATGCCAATCTGGTACGATTTGGGTGCGATCCTGGTACGCTGTGAAATTGGGCCGCGGCAACACTGGTAAGCACATAAGAAGCGAGTTAGTAAGGTTTGATTGCATGAACTATTGGGTTGTGTCGCGGGAGGTACGTCTGTATTTTGTCGTCACTTTTTCATACTTCCAAGGTAATTATGGTAAAGCTGTGGTTACTCACCATGCATAATGTGTGTAACCCCATATGTTGTACTCCATGCAGGTAGGTGGGTAGGTATGTAGGTACCTACCTACATAAGGTTGTGTGTCTGTTCTGTTATTCTGTTCTGTTTTGTATCTGTTCTGTTATTATGTTCTGTTGTGGGTATATCTGAAGATCAAGGTAAAATTTGATTTTGGGGATTTTTTTTTAGTATAGGTACGGGGTATTTTAACCTAAAAATGGCGATGCGACCACTCATTTTCTCTGCAAATGTTTATTTTTCAGTTGGCAAAGAAATACACTATCATAATCTTCACTCTGCAAATATAGCACATCACATATAATTATCCGTACCTGGTGTGTCACAGACATGATAAAGAATAAATTCAACACTTCATGCACTCCATTTAATACTTTTTGACATCGAAAACCTTGTTTCTGCCTTCATTCAACATTTATTTCTAAGAATGAATACTCCCAACCTGACACGTCCACAACCTTTTACCAAGGCAGGAAGTTGGGTATTTTTTCTTAAAGGGTGTTTTGGGAATTTTTGGATTTATATTTTCGGAATACGACGTTCATGAACGTGATTCGGAAGATGCGATCATTCGTTTTCTCCGTAAATGCTTACGTCTCGGTTAATCTTCACGATAATACCTATAATACGTCATGTATGCCACACTGCTGTTCTTTGTTGCAATTTATCCATCCCTCACCTGGCACTTCTCAGACATGATTAAAGGAACATTCAACACTTCACGCAGTTGATTAAACACTTTTTCACGTCGAAAATGCTTAATTTCCGCCTCTGCCACATAGATGACACACCACTACTATCCCACCAGAATGCGAAAAAAACTAAGCAGAGCTCAGCTCGAGGCCGTGATGTACGGATGACCTCACGATAAATATTACGCTTGTTTTAAAATTACAATATGAGTTTATATTGGTTTAGATAAGAGTAGATTGTATTACGTTAGGTTAGGTTAGGTTAGGTTTTACTATTTAATTATGAATTATACTATTTGTTGGAAATAGTGAGGCAAGACGAGACCGAGCAGCACTCTTAGCCGTGCTGTATGTTTAGTTTTTTCTGCGTTGTGGTGGAATAGTAGTGGTGTGTCATCTATGTGGCAAAGAGGCAGAAACTAAGCATTTTCGATGTGAAGTGTTGAATCAACTGCGTGAAGTGTTGAATGTCCCTTTAATCGTGTCTGAGAAGTGCTAGGTGAGGGATGGATAAATTATGCAACAGAGAACAGCGGTGTGGCATATATGGCGCATTATAGATATTATCGCTAAGATTAACTAAGACGTAAGCATTTATGGAGAAAACGAATGATCGCATCTTCAGAATCACGTTCATAAACATGACATTCTGCAAACAAAATCCACAAATTCCCAATACACCTTTTAAGAAAAATGTACTGGAAGTTCCTTGCGATGCTGTTATTGCTAAGGGCAGTTGTCAATGTAGCATATATTTGATGTCATGGCCCAAAAGTTTGTTTTAGAGGATTCTGGTTAGGTTAGGTTAGGTTAGGTTAGATTAGATTATATTAGATTATATTGTGCTATAATATATTTTATATATTATGCTACATTATCTTAGTCTAGGTTAGGTTAGGTTATTTTATTTATTCTATGATTTATTTATTTAGTATTCCAGACAAACCACACACAGCCATGCACACCACTCGTATCAGTGTAAGCTTAGCCTCGTGGTGCATCAGTTGTGCTGCAGTATCTTATATAATTATTAAGCTATCTTTTGAGGACAAACACACAAGTTCATAATTTTTCCAACAACACAGTGCCATTCCCAGCAGGGTTACTTGCTCAAATTGTTACTGCCACGAGATTCAAAAGTTCCTTCTCAAAGTGTTGGCTATAAGCTGCAGACCTGTGCCTATGACATCATCAATTGTATTGACTGCCGTTGACTGAAAAGTAATCATTTGCTGTGAAAATGAGTGATTGCATCATCTTCATCATGTCAGAAAGCATACTATTTCAAATCAGATTCCCAAAAAATCAAATTCTACCTTGATCTCCAGATTTACCCTGTTGAGTCTGTTCTGTTATTCTGTTCAAATCCAAAACAATGGAAGGGACTTGAGCTTGTTTCCAGAACAAGTAGTCTGCTGCAAGATGCTGAACTAGTGCAATATCAGAATAGATGCATTCTGGTCAGAACAGCTATTTGATTACTCATCCTGAGATGTGTTGGTGTATTGTGCTTCAAGTCATCTTGTGTTATTTCAGCTGAAGCTCAATGAGATTGGGTTAAACAGGCCCTTGCCTCCTATAAATCCCAAAATGCATGTCTGAACTGAAACTTTAGTCATAGCACCTAACATATCTGAGAAAATATTTCAAATTTTTCTTGAAATTTCAGAGAATGTTCATCATCAAAATGTCTATTCTCCATCAGAGGAAGAGTTTAGGTGTTTTTTTTAAAAGTTTTTTTTTTAGCTGAGTGGTTTTTGGTTATTCATAATTTTTCTACTGAAAATGAAGTATACAAAATATTGTTCTGGTTACCATGTTATTTTTTAAAGCTCACTGGTGTACTTGGCTATTGTTGGTACCATGGCTGACAATCTGTGAGGTATTTGCATCTGTTCATGGGCCCAGAACAACAGTTTGGTCATGAGATAGATATGCAGTTGAAATCTGCATAGGATTCCATATGTCACATCTGCCAATAAAGATCACAATAAGCAGTTGTCTTATTTAATCTTGGAAATGTAAACTCTGTGGGAAGTAGTAACTCAGCATTTGGCATAGGTATCATTTAAGAACACACTTAGGTATATTTATGCCAATATAGTAATCACATTTTCAAAGTTGTGAATATTTCAGCAACCCCTGCCAGGTCAGCCAGGAAATGTAGAATACAAAATATTGTTCTTATCCTTCATTATTATACATATTGGGGGCAGGGGCAGAAAAGTATATTTGCAGGGCTCTTGAAAGCTCCCATTCCCACTAAATTCATATATATGTAAACTAGGATAAAATGTAGAACACCATTATAAAGCTCTGTTCATGGACAGACTGATGCATACCTTACATTTGCATTTTGACATAATGATGTGAACAGAGGTCATATGGTGTCATATACAAGCCTGGACTGAAATCCCTGGAAATGATTACGTAGACAGATTTTGTTTTCCTTATGCATTAAAAAACTAACATGTACAAATGTATTTATACTAACTATAGTGAAAAGGGTGAAGACAGATATGTTTGATCAAGTCAGAATCAGGCTTGCAAACTAGCTACCAAACTATGTATGCTAGAGACACAAGGAAGTTGTCATTAGCAGGCTGATATAGCCTAGAGTTCTTATCACAGCTTATTTCTTCATTTTCAGCTATGCAAAGTCCTGAATGGTCATACTAGGTGAACCTGCTGACATGACCTTTATCCTGGGAATGGCATATGGAAATATGAACTATATATATATATATATATATATATATATATATATATATATATATATAGGTCTATATATATATATATATATATATATATAGGATATATATATATATATATATATATATATATATATATATATATATATATATATAGGTCTATATATATATATATATATATATATATTATACATCGGAAATTTGCTTGTGTTTAGTATAGCTGGTATAATAACTTTATAGATGGTACAAAGGTTAGTAGCTAGCATAACTCCAAAAACGTTTACTTTTTACACACATTTTATGTTGATTGTAGTAAAGGAGTGGTCCGTTATTGGGCGTATAAACTGATATTGTACATACGAATTAATTGTCATTTAACATAACTTTGATTTGAAGATATACGTTTTTTGGTTATAAAAACTGACATGTTCCATCCATTCCTCTTCCCCCAGGGTTGCCACCATGGTATCATGGATCATGTACGCCTGGATTGGAACCCAACAGCTGTTTGCGTATCAGCCCACCTAGCGGAGCAGTGAAAAAAAATTAACCATTTTGCATGGAAAATCACAGTTAATGAAAGTTTTCATCCTTGTTGATGACTTTCATCTTTTCATAAACATATTACAAACACAGATGGTCATTGTTGTGATGGAAATAAAGTGCATGTTTGCAATGTTTTCATCCTTGTCTTTTGTTTTTCCAGCAGGTATCAATAGTCTCACTCTCAGGTGAATATAAAATGAGCTTTCAGACAAATGCATATCATCACAAAACCTAAGGGACCTGTAGTGAAGATGTTCCTGGCAGGCTGAAAATTATTGTACAATGACCTAGATGTGTCTATCTTCATGAAGCTAGGCATGAAGTTCACAGTGTATCCTCACAATCAGAGGATTATATAGCATGATGAACATAAGTGCAGCAATCTATGAATATGCATGAATCCATGAAATACACACTCATACCATGCGTCTTTAAAAAAAAAAACATGTGAAGCTGTAGCATAACCAGAAATTCGGCCGAGCTGACACACTTAAGGGCTGAATCATGACATTGGCCAAACCCAAGTAATTGTCAGCTAATGCAGGGGGGGATTTGGAGCAAGCGGGTGGGGGCATCACCAGCCTAGATAGCCTGATTTGAACTAAAATTATCCTTTATCCATGCTCTAGAGAAAAACAGGGAACATTTTATGTGAAGAAAAAGTATTGTTTTAAACTAGAGCTTGCACCTAAACCATACAAATCAGGTATTTTTCGTCAGCGATTTATTAAATCATACACAACCCAAGCTGACTGACAACGGGCTGGCTGGATCCACCCATGAGCTGAACCCTTAACAGCGTTAAATCTCATGACTGAGTAGTATCTCAGCACTGATTACAGACAAAGAATGCAGGTATACAAATCTACATTAATAAATACAGAAATTCCCAAACCTCGATCCTATTCGGCGACTTACGAGGGCTCAGCTTTGTTTTTCGAAGTCTTGTGTGCGTCACAATTGTAGGCATGTATTTTGAAGAAAAATAGAATTGATAAAATGTTCCGATATTAATATATGATTCTCTTCAGATGTAAACAGAGAAATAAAGTTAGAATTGTTTCTTCATTTATCTTAACCTTACACTAATAAATTTCACAAATACTGCAAATATTAGCAAACATTGTTTATCAAGAACATGGGATGAAAAATTTCATCCTTAGGCTGGCACATTCCTGGAGGATGAAAAACACATGAAAATACAGGTGAATTTGTGGATGAATACTGGCGAGCATGATGGATAAATCAAAGATCAAAGCAAATATTTGAACGTCTCATCATTTTCTACACATTATAAAAGGACAATAACGCTCTGCCGCGCTCGGTACAAGGAATTATTCATATGTTCATCTGTGGGCTTTTTCGGTCAGTCTGAAGGATGAAAAATCCAGGTAAACGCGGGGCTTGATTTACGGAGGAAGTGCTACGAATAAATCGCACAACAACTGGGATTTTCCAACTCTCCGTTCATTTTAGTGCGTGAAAATTAGCACAAAAACACTTCCGAAGGTCTTCCTTACGTGTCATATTTTTTACAACGCAAGAGCTCCTGACGTGTGGATGCTTGGAAAGTATGCTGCAAATGGAGACCAGTTCCTTGGTGATATGGCAAGGGAATACTATAAGTGGACAAAAATCTAATTATTTCAAGTTCATTTTCTGATTTGAGCACACAAAATACTCGACATGTGCACATTTAAGTGAAAATTATGGTGTTTTTCAATCGCCATTTGTCGATAGATCACTGGCTTTTTCCTTCGTCACAGGTAACAACCTGAATGCCATAATTCTCCCTTGTAGTGGAAATATTTGATCCTAGTTTTTTCATGGCATTCTTTATATTGTTCCAAGTCCTTTCCAGTATAATAGCCTCCCAGCCGTGCAGGTTAAATATATAAAAAAATTGCGAAGTGTGCATTGTGTCCTGTGGCACTATAATTTGTCACGAAAGCGCAAAACATCGCTGCGCTGAATTTTGTTTACATTCCATTGTTTTCATGGCCTTGCATTTGGCATATACGTGCATACAGTGCAGCGTAAGTTCTATGTGTACTGCCTTGAGCGTTGTTAACCTTAAACCACCTCATCCTACATTGCACAGATGTGTGGTACATTGTAGATGATGAATATCTCAATCCAGATTGGTGATATATTAGTGGCATATCTGCGTGTGTTGTTCGAAGGAAAGCATATGATCGAGGTAGGACGAGTGGATTCTAAGGTTGTTCTGCTTTGTTGGGAGGGGGCAGATTCAGAGCTGAATGAGGCTGAAATAGATATTGTAGGGTAGAGACAGTATTGGATCTAAGGAGGCCGAATGGGCCGCCCCCCATGCCCAAAGGGGAACGCCACCTCATCTGCTAGAATGCTACCCCTCTAGCCTCCTTTCCATCCCCTACTGTTGATGTGCCATCCATCCTCACCCCCTGCCGCCTCCCCCCCCCCCCACATAAAAAAATGTTCCTTATGGCCCTGACAGGGGCCATCTTCGTTACACTTTGTGGACACTAAGAACTAGTTGTCCACAACATTTGTCGATTAGTTATCCATGAAATAATGAAAGGAAATTCTTTTCTCCTTTTAATACCAGTCTATGCTATTTTTATAGACTGCTATGCATACTGACAATGCCAATTGTGCGTGGTAGCTGGTTCCAATGTTAACTACCCTGCGGGTAAAGAAAGACTGTCTTGTCTTTATCCTGATATGGTTAACTTTGATTTTGAATTGATGGTCTCTAATAACTAATTGTATAATTTGTATTATCCTAGAGATGGATCTGTTGCGGACCATGAATAAATTTAAATACCTTGATGAGACCTTCTCCCCTTATTTTTATGTATCTAAGTGTACACACATTCATATCTTTTTTAATCTTGTCTCATATGGTAGGTTGCTCAAATTACTAATCCTCGTTTGCACTCTCTCTAAATATTACCAACTTTTTCCATAGCTATAGGGGATCAAGCTCCATTATTTAAAATGTGCCCTGAAATTTTGTTATTGCTTCTTTTGTATGTTGTCCATAATTTGTGGACACAATATGATGTACACAATTTTGTGTTCACAATAACACCTAAGTCCTTCTGTTGAGTCACAGCTAGTACTTGGCTACCCATCAAGTATGGATTCCTGATATGATGTCTATCTACATGCATTATTCGACACTTATCAAAGCTAAATTTAATTTGGCACTTTTTATACCTTTTCAATACTATTTACGAATATTGTGACCAATAGTGGTTCCAGTACTGACCATTGCAGTACTTCACTAAGAGCATCTTGTCATGAAATCTTCATGCCACCTAGCACCGGGGACGAGTGGTCTAGGGGTAAGATGCTCGTCTCACAATCGAAAGATTGTGGGTTCGAATCTCACCTGTCGCTACTCTTCGCCCGCGACCAATCGGCGTGAGAGATTGGCGACGCTATATGACTCGACGGTCGCCGTGTCGTAAAACCAATAACCACAACCACCACCGCCACCTAGCACCACTCTCTACTGTCCATCTGAAAGCCATAGCTCAAACTGATTTTCATATCAGGATTAAATCAATATGATGTCTTATCACACTTGTCTGTAGCAAAATCCAAAAAGTTCAAGATATTTGTCAGCGAGATCAACCTTTTCTAAACACATGCTGGGTGTCTCGAATCAATATGTTCCCTTCCAGAAAACAACCATTATATCCGTAATAATTGGTTTAAGCAGCGTATATCCTAAGGATGTTGGTCCTACATTTACATAACTTCATTCAAAATGGTGTGGTCCCCGCATTGTCCCGACTAGACGCTGCCTCAATCACGCCGTGATCTAGTAGAGATCGCGGCGCCTTGCCCGCGGTATTAACTGCAAAAAAATTGTCGCACCTATTGACCGTTCAACCTGCCACCAGATGGCAGGGCAAAAATTTAAAGATGGCGGCTACATTCGAGATAAACAATACGCGTACCGTATTGCGTGATACTGTCTGAGCTTGCTTTAGAGGAACACAGATGGATCCTAATGTACCAAAAGTATCAATTGTGCAAATATCAGAGTATATCGGCGATAAAAAGCGTTGTGCCATTGAGGGGGAAGCCGTACTAGATGCAGGACACATTATTTCTTCTGGTACGATTGGGAAAGAACCGGGCAAGGTTACGGTGCAGGCACTCTGCATAAAATCCAGCCACCTACGCGAGAAGCCCCATGAGCTACATGCTATGGTGGAGTGTGGGAGATTCAATTGCAAATTATGTACAAATTACAAATTATATTAATTAAGTATACAAATTATGATGGTGGATACCAGTGTTGTGTGACCACTAGCAGGTCAATCAAAATATTACTGTTGCATAGCATTGCTTTTTTTGGTTGGTGTTGTGCTAGAAATACCAAAAGTTCATGAGCTTCCAGCCCCATCATCATGGGTTAGGTTATGGATGTACTTTTCAGTTCATCACAGGTGTTCTCCTGTAGAGCAGCTCCAGCATTGGGCTGGCTGATCAAAACCTACCTTCCAGACAGACAGTTTCTGATAATGTACTAGACTGAGTTGGGTGCCCCACCCAGTTATATTTAATTTTGTATTCAACTACACAATACAAATTTGAATGATTTTCCACTCCCTTGTTCTTGTGCTGCATACTTTGTATAGATACTTCCTAATCACAACACTGTTGTCATTAAAAAAAAACATGCAGCCAAGTTGCATGTGCATTCACTGGTGGTGTATTGTGCAAATTATATTGATGTTTACCCTGTTTTTTTTAACTTAATTTCACCCTTATGTGGATCTACACTGCTAAGTTTCCACTGGGAGCTTAGGCAGAAAAGTATGAGAATCTGGATGATATATCAGTGATGCAGCATCCAGGGACTTGTACAAATTTCAGTGTAATGAAGCATCAGTCAGCAGTGTGCAAATATACTGGTGCTGGTGCACATCATCAAGGCGTCTGTCATGCTTTTCATTCGGGCAGACACCCAAGCCTCAGAGACATTTTAGAACACTGACATAAAGTGGCCTTGACAATGCATATCAGCACCAATGCATATTTGTAAGCTGATGCAGACAATGTATTAGGTGGCAGATCTACCAATTGTATTATTGCAGGGGGCACTTTTTGAGGAGGATTCATGTATCCAGAGGGAGCACCTTTTCTACCTTTCAGGGATTCTCTCCGCAGATAAACACTGTAAGTGGGGGTGGGTGCACTCAAGCATCCTGAGGGGCAGCCCTTTTCACTCAAAGAGAGACCGTATGTCTGGGGTGGCTGTGGCACACATGGCCCAAGGATCCACCACTATAATGCATATTTGTGCACTGATGAGTACCAAGGAGCACCAATGCTCATTAATGGCTGATGCCTTGGTGTGCACCAATTTTCTGTTCCGGTCATCCTTCACATCCAGAAGTTACTTCTTCGTTTCTGTATGCTAAATTCACTTGCATGCTTTCCAAACTGACCTGTTGTTGAAAAACAAGTGCACAGCAGTAATTGTTGTTCAGCACGTTTGTGAGTAATACAATATATAAAGCATATGTAGGGTCTACAATTGTTTGAAATTTCGGTAAACCACATCCGTTATCTAATGGTCTTCTTCTGGATATAAAGATCAGCATGTGATTCCCCAAAGAAATGGAAGAAGTTTCTAGGGAAGCTTCAACAAGTCCAGTCCATATATTTGTTCTTCAATTTGTGTTCAGGGGCTTCTTCTATATAAATACCAAATAACTTTTAACACATCCCTTATGTGCACATGATTTACATACCAACAATTCCTCAAGGTTGTTTAATTTTAGCTTCTGCATTACCTGCTAAATTGTACATGTAGATAGGCAATTTATAATTCTGGGTATGAAAGCAATATGGTTGAATTACATGCTGGGAACACCAATAATTATATGAAGCCTTCACCCATACATACATACATACCAGAAAGGATATAATCATTCTTCTTGAAGTGCTTGCTGCATACCTTCATGTGCCTTGATGCTTTCTTGCCCATTTTTAGAATGTTGTGCCACTTTTTCGAGAGTAATTTATATATCGGGAAGCGATGGAAGCTGACTTCAGGTTCCCTCCTGTGTAATGATTTGCATTGTGGAACACAACAATACGCATTGGACTTGCTCACCTTATCCACTTGATCCATTATGTTCACAACTTTGCAAGAACCCTCACACTCTGAAACTTCAAGGACCTGAAATAGTACGCGTAACCTCAGTGCTAGCCATTTCCATGTATGCCACTCTGACTTGTTTGCATTCTTGTTTTTAAATTGTTTCTGGTAGCGCGCCATATTTGTCACACTTTTATCTGCCAACAGTAGTTCAATGTGTCTGCCAATAGGTGGCAACCCTTTCGCCTTGAACGGTCAATACCACTGACCCACACTAATCTGTATCCGTTCTTTGACAGTAACGCCGCTGCTGCCTCAATCCTGTGTGCCGGGATCCTGCTATCCTGGTTTGGTCTGGCCGCATCGTCCGTCCATCACCTACATCAGACCTTCCTGCCATCCTTCTGAGGTTGTTTTTTTCACCTACATCCTGTCCTGTGTTCTTACGTCGGTGACTTGCTGCTTGGATCCGTGGGTATCAGGCATGGTGAAAATTAAATCTGATGAAGCTGTCGTATGCTATATATGTCTTAGAAATATCAGAAAAAGTAATGCTAAGCGACATGCGCAAAACGTGCACAGGGTGGGGGGAAAAAAACTTCAGGACTTTAACAAGGCATGTGAGAGAGAGACAATGCGACGGAAGAGGCGGGATCGAGATGTCCGTCCAGACCCGATCGGATGTAGCACTGCTGTGGGGACGTCTGGAGACGATGCCACGCCAACTGCACCAGCAGCAACCACTGACTCTGCCTCCCTCGACTCTGACAGTGATGTAGACGATCCCAGCCCAGCTGCTGTCGAGCCGGAAATGAATGACGAGCCCATCAGTGACCCCATGGACGAGACGAGACCGACAAGGACAGCGGTCATGGACATAGACGATGCGATTATAGCGATTATATTACTCAGACTTGAACGGTTATGGTTGTTGATGCAATAAAACTCATATTTTATGTTCCGAGTGTGTGCTACATCATTGGCGTTGAAAGAACGTGGAACGATGGACAAAGACAAGAGAAGCTGTTGCTTCAGTTCAACGAATCCAAGTCGCGTTGGGGATATGCAAAATAATTATCTCCGTGAGATAGTACGATTTTGGTTTCGCTGTTGGCTGGTATTCGTAGAAACTATCCACATTTCCAGTCACACTCGCGATCATATCGATTCTAAGTTCAGCCATGCACAATTAAAAGTTGTTATTGGCTTGGTTAGTGCTTCCTTTGATGGCGTCGGTGCTGACTGTTCAGATGCCTCATTTCACTTTTATATTAAATGTTGATGGTGTGCTGTATTATTTATTTACAAAGCCCAGCTGTTTGATCGAATTGCGGCATGGCCTTCACCAGAGATGATGCTCCCATGAGACCAAATGACTAAGGACATAAACACATCACAAAAAGCAAAACAAAAGCAGTGTCAGTATTAGTAAAATTGCCGTAGTTACGCTCCAGTTACAGCCGAAAAGCAGACGTAGAAATATGCAAGCAGATGATTCGAAAGTGCTGTCAGACTCCGACACTGAACTGGTGATACGGTCGTTCTGCGGGCACTGGTTCAGCATTTGAGGACGTGACAGGTCACAGGTATGATGACAGTTATCTGGATTGCATAGGTCAGCACCGCCACCCAGGGATGTAGGCTTCGTGATCAGGTCTGCACGATGAGGACTGGTCAGCGAGGCAGTGGCCAAGGTGGATGGTACCTGTAACACAATACCAACCAATCAAATACACCCACATGCAGCTCATAGCATTTGGGTGAGGCCATCATGCACATTGTACATGCAGGTTTAAGTGGCAGGTGCTAGATGTGCGACATTTGTCTTCTCCAAGGGACGGAACAGTCAATTACTTCGCATTTACCTTTGTACCTTTGCACGCATCACGGTCTGCCATCATATACATTGAGGAAAACCACAGCCATCAAGCACCCGGCATGCACAGCTGAAACAAACACGTCCAAGTATAACATGCAATGTAGGTCTTTGATAGGGCGGTGCACAGGTGTCCTTCCGCCATGTGTGGCCAGATTAATGTGAAGAAGTACCGAAGAATGGAATTGCCTGTTTCATTTCAAGCACCGCGCTACATTCATGAACTCAATAAAGAAAGGAAGAAGCAAAATGAGAAGCATGTGAAGGTACTGACCCCAAAAATGTGGTTCAGGAAGAGTGGACGCAACATACAATTTGTCCAAATTTGTATGATTATGTGGGCCATGTGTTTAATTTATTAGCATGATGGCGCAATCTGGATTTTCATCATGATGCATCTATTCAGCGTTTTTCATCTTTCACTATCTCAGTGATTTTGTTTTTCATCCGCACAGGTATTGAAAAAGTAATTTTAAGACACTGTAGCGGAGGGTAAGTAAAAACACGGAAACGCGGCCGGTTTTAGGTCGTGCGCCTATGGGAGTTCAGGGTACGCATTTCGTATTGGCATTTTTCCCTATTGATTCAGCCATCCCAAGAGGATTGCATCAGCCTTTCATGATACATAATTGATCAAGGAACCTTACCGTCCTTTCCTTGTTGATTTATTATGCTCTGTTCAGAAGTTGTCGTGGTGCGAAGTGAAGACATCTATGAGAAAGCCTACCTCGCCCCAAGGGTCGGCCCACCGATGTTGATACCTTGATGATCTTTATCTCTTATCTCTACCTTTATCTTGATATTGAAATGATTGGACGGGGAAAAGTCCATGAAGGCAATGAGCAGACCAAAATGAATTGGGGGGGGGCACATTCCATTAGCTCCCATGTTAGAAGTTGAAATAATTGCGGGGGTGGGTTAAGCAAACATTGAGGTGGCAGTTCCTCTCAAAGGTATATAAAACAACACCCCTGAATCGAACGACTGGCAAGTGGTGGCGAATCGGCGAGAGATAGTGGCGTTGCCAGCTAGGGTATGTTGCAAGGGTTGATCCAAGTGGGAGGAAGCGAAAGTGGCGCCATTTATGACCCGAAGGACGCCTCTCTTGGAGGTTCCAGTGTAACCCCTCCCTCGAATTTAACAGCGCAACTTGCTCCTCGGCCTGGGAACGACAGTCCTCTGGGAGTCCGAATGCATGCCGCGAATTTTTCGGCGAAAAGCACTTCACTCAGTCACTCAGACAAAAACAAATAGTGCCCCTCTGGGAGATTGGAGTGTACCCCGTCAAAATGTTCTGGACCAAGAGCCGCCCCTCTAGAGAAATGACGCCACCTTGGCAAAATCATAAATCTGTCAGTGGTATGGTGTAGCGGGTGTAGGGGGCTTGTATCCTCCATGGAACTTCCGCTCAATCCTCTTTGGCGGATTGGTGGGTACGCCGAAGTCTGTACTCTCCCATTCAGTTGTGTAAACCACCCCACTGGAAAATATCAGCCACAAATATAGAGAGCAAGGAGGTTGGGGGCGAAAGAAGAATCGCTCATTCTTATCTTTGAGGGTGAAACTGCCCCTCAATGCTTGCTCCCCCCCCCCCCCTCCGCACCCGCAATAATTTCAACTTCTAACATGGAAGCCAATGGAATGCGACCCCCCTCTATTCATTTTGGTCTGCCTATTGCCTTCATGCACTTTGCCCCCTCCGATACTTTTAAGAAATCAACATCGGTGGGCCGACCCTTTCGGCGAAATGGGCTCCCTCTCACAGATGCTTTCACTTCGCATCACAACTTCGGAACGGAGCGTAATCAATCAATAAGGAAGGAATGGTAAGGTTCCTTGGTCAATTCTGTATCATGAAAGGCAGATGCAATCCTCCTGGGGTTGCTGAATCAATTTGAGAGAAAAATCCAATACGAAATGCGTACCCCGAACTCCCATAGGCGCACGGCCTAAAACTGCCCGCGTTTCCGTGTTTTTACTTACCCTCCGCTAGGTGGCAGGTTGGTGCCGCTGATACGCGCAGATCAAAAGCGCCGACGCCGAGTTTCCAATCCAGGCGTACATCATCCATGACCAGATACCAGCCAGCCGAACTGGAGATGAGTGAAGTTGCCGTTTGGTAGCGTAGGCGGAAAGTTTATTGTCGTGGTTGATGCAATTATTTATTTTTCTTTTGTGAGTTCTCCATCCATTCAGTTAAGTGAAATATTTCCTATATGAAACAGGTGTCAACATTTGAACTACTATTCGTTTGTATTTTCTACTTAACATTATTTTATGTCGTGTCGCTCTATCTCGGAGAACGAGTGGTCTGGCAACAGAGCAAAATCCGCTGTAAAACCACCTGGTGTCAAGTTGCATGTCTTAAGTGGCACTGAAACCGAATTGAGATCATGTGACTTCACCTCAAAGGTGGGAAGTGCTTTATGGCATCAACCATTTGTATGATGCCCTCACCTTCCTGCTGATCCAATCTTGCCTTTATCCTGGGCGCGAATGATCAGACTGGCCCTAAGGCCAACATAACGAACAATCTGGGAGCATTCATAACATCCAAGGTTCATTTACTGCCAAAGTGCATACCGTCCAAAGCTCACAACGTCGGAGGATCATAACGTCCAATAAGCGAAATGAAATTTACAATGTTTTGGAATGGTGGGTTCAATAGGGGAGCATCCATAACATCCAAAGTGTATTTACTACCAATGTGCATAACGTCCATAGATCACAACGTCCAAAGATCATGACATCCAAAAAGCAAAATCAATTCCAAAATGTCTTGGTTAGGGTGTGTTCACCATGTTCAAAGTTCATAATGTTCAATGATCACAGCCTGAAAAACTAGTTCAGAGTGAGCGTCCATAACGTCCAAAGTTCATTTACATCCAAGGATCATAAAATCAAAAACTTTTCCAATAGTCCACCAGGTGGTGAAATCCTGTAGCTAGGTTAGGTTAGGTATATTTCATTGTCACGGTTTTTTCCTGGTTCCTCTCGTGGACAATTGGGTACTATTATTGGACTGTATAATCCTTGGACGTAAATGAACTTTGAAGGTTACAAATGCTCCCTTTCATCGAACAATCGTACATTTACCTACTCCTTTTGCCCTTCAAACTGTCTCTCGGACCTTCGTTGCCTTACTAATATTCACATTCACTCGGCGTGGGACCCTGGTGCCAGATGAGGTGGCCTGAGCTGGAACAAGTGGATAGTGGATGGGACCCACACGGCAGAACTGTAATCGCGTAATAATTGTATACACTTATGTCTTACAAATATTACACGCAGTGATTATTTTCAGTTAGAGCTATGTTCAGGACTACTTCACGCCTCATCTATGCTATGCATGACTGCCATTGTGTGCTTGCCGTAGCAAACTCACAAGGAACAGTGTCTGTTTAATGAAGATGGATAAGGTGGCATGTTGCCACCAGGATTAAATGTATACTATGAAGTCCTAGATTTGGAGAGGATCACTTTTGACGATTAAATCCAGAGAAGATCTGTTTAGCCCCACAAAATTATTTTTAGTACTGGACTTCGCAGTATACAATTTAAATTTATAATTTAGTGGTCATGGGCTTCAGAATAACCGCTGGACCAAAAACTATCTAAGAATGTGCGATGTCGCTCTCGTCTTCCTCCTCAACTATGCTTGCTGCTATTACCAAAATGGAAAGTGTAAACACATTTTTATTCAAAAACATGAAGTTTGTACCATCGCAATGTTAAACAGCACCATTCCACCTTCTAGTGAGGAAGGGAAGGACACTCTGCGGAAGAAAACAATGTTATAATTCAGGACAAGGCCACCTTTCCCACCCTGTGTGTCACACACTGCCATGGATTCATAACGCTGATTAATTCACATGGCTTCCGAGTGGTCGAGGGGAATTGTCCCCTACCCATTGAATGGTGTAGCCTATCCATTGCGTGTCTTATGTTCCCGGACATGCGTCTGATGTTCATATCTAATCCTGCAGGAGCATTAGAAACACCAACATGCTGGGACCATTCCTGTTCGTGATGGCCACAATGACAGAGCTGTTGGTTCGAGAGGTAGCCGCTGACGTGGTCTGCCCCACTAGCAGCAAACTTTCTACCTCCGAACGCGACAGACTGCCCAACGACGTGAACGTGCCGGGGGACATTGGGGAGGGACTGGCGCGCGTGCGCGAAAGCTTCTTCGCGCAATGTCGCGCGCGTGGCATCGCCGAGCCCGAACGTTTCATCGAAGAAGTGTTCGACAATGCGAAGCGGTGTGTGCTGGACAATCTGGATCCGGCCGAGATTGGTGAGGACATCTCCAACCACATGCAGAATGGAGGGCTGAATGTGCTGTTCTCGAGTCGCTGCCGCGATCTGCCGCCCAAGATGCTGGACTGCGCCGACCAGCGGCTGGCCGAGCTCGAGTGCTGCTTGAACGAAACGGAGCGCGCCAAGGACTACCGGAGCCACATGATGGCTGGGCTGCGCGCTGCCATCGACTTCCTGTGCTACAAGGAGGGCGAGCACATCGCCATCTTCCTCAGCGAGAAGGGCCAGGAGTGCGTGACGGCGAACGCGACCCGCGACGGCCTGCTGAGCTGCATGCGCGCGCACAATTTGACGGCAGGCGTGACAGACAAACTGGCTGACCTCGTGCACGGCTTCTCCGAGGAGAACTGCCGCCACCTGTTCGTGGCGCACGAGTGTGTGTCCGACGCGCTCAAGCACTGTGACGATCCGACGCCGTCCAACGTGGTGGACAGCCTGCTGCGCGCGTTCGAGAAGCCGCTGCCGTGCCGGCGCACGTCGAACGCGCCCACGGCGCCGCTCACCACCTGCCTCATGCTGCTGCTGTTCACCGTGGCCGCCCTGCTGCTCGGCAGGCTGAGCTAGTGCGGCCCGGCCGTCCAGCACGCGCTGCCGTCCGATCGGTGAGCAACGCGCCTGCTGCGTGGATGGGGCGGACGAGTGGCCGAGCCGCTGCAGGATATCGCCGTCCGGTGCTGCCGCGCTGCACTGACTGCCGGCCTGCTGTGCTGGCTGCTGTTGCACGGGTGGCCAGGAGTGTGGCCGACTGGTAGTTGCAGTGGCCACAAGCAGTGCTGTGTTGCCCGTCGCTGTCGCCTCGGCTAGCCGCTGATCTTGCGGCGCCCGCCGGGCGGGAGCTGTGCTGCGTGCAGCGCATTGTGGTCAGGACTGCAGGGAACGCGATGTCTTTCTGCCATTGGAGAGTCGGACGGTGCATCCAGCGTGCGGCTGATTTGCGCTTGTGGTGTCACGGAGAGACCATCATGGGCAGTTGTGGTCTGCTCGTGTTATTCTACTTTCAGTTACCATAGCATGGGGTTGTTCTTTCGGGCATATCGCACATCTTTGTCGGGAGCCTTTTTGCATTTACCAAGGTCATAATCCATTTACCATTTGCCAGTTCCTCCCAAACTTTCACAATATTCCAGTTCAGAGGCGGGCGAAAGCATTTGAAGTGAGAAGATGGGTTGAATCGTCCAGATATATCGCCTCGCGGCAGTGCTACATCCGAACAGACGCCAACACGCTCTAAATCCCCGGACATCACCCCTGTTTAAGGCCGGTTGGAAATTGAATTGAGCTGGACTGCCTAATGCTCTGTCTGGTTCTCATATGTCATCCGCAATGAAGATATCTCCAAATATGATAATTCCAGCCTAAATCAAAAGTTAGCTTTCACGTGAAGTCTGAACGGCTCCAGTTTGTCGTGTAGCCGCGCTAGATGAGAGATTACTAGAGAGACAAGGGTCCGTAATGCAGCCCACTGGAGGAGAACGGTCTGACGCTGCGTTATTTGAGCCGAGTTATCCGGTATAGAGGTATAGAGACATTCCACTGGCTATCCGTGAATGTACCGGTGTGAAAGACGGCGTTCGATCCTCTTCTGGGCTGGACCGACGTCAGTGATGTAGCGGATCTGGGCTGGACCGACGTCAGTGATGCAGCGGATGCACTCAACCAGGTGTAGGTAGGAATGGATCTACTCCTTTGGCGTCTATGACGGCGCCTACGGTACGTGATCCGATAGTTGTGCGTGTCGTGGGTGAGGACGCTGCGATCTTTTGTGTCGCGTTCTTGTTATTTGTTTATCATGAATTCCAAAGGTAATCGGCGCACGCAGTATGTTTGTCTCCGAATAAGCGTGATCACCAACTTGTTTGGCCCCGAATAAGCGTGATCACCAACTTGTTTGGCTCCGAATAAGCGTGATCACCAACTTGTTTGACCCCAAATAAGCGTGATCACCAACTTGTTTGGCTCCGAATAAGCGTGATCGCCAACTTGTTTGGCTCCGAATATGCGTGATCGCCAACTTGTTTTTATATTCGGATAGTTTATCTTGCAATACCAAAGAACCTCCAAGATTTTCGATGTTTGTATGCCTGTGATCGCCAGCCATGTTTCGTCGTGTATTAGTGCAAGGGCGTCTTCGTGTTTCTCCACCTGCTATCAGTATGCTATTACTGAATGAAATCCTGGAGGGTTCTTAAGTTTTCAGTTCTTGGGAGACTTAATAGACCAATTGCGGGAAAACTTGATTTGATTCTGCGGATTCTGATTCTGCGGACTAAGGGAATTAAAGATTGGAATTCTTCCTGGCCATTGAATTCAATGGTTATGTTAAATTGCACGTTAGCTTTATGAATATCACCAATCCCAGTAAGTGTGACGACATATCCCGAACTGTCTTTTCCATGATATTTGGTATGCCGTAAGCGACTGAAGTTCCAACAGCAATTGGTGAACAAGCCATGTGTTGTGTGTGTGTGAATTTTGTTTTATTTCCGCCAAGCCCAAACCACATAAAATATTTCCTTGTCAGTGGCGTAGCCAGGATTTTGTCCAGGGGGACGAACATCTGAAGAGGGTCCCCTACCCACACAGCCCCCACTTTCCCGAAACTGTTCGGATTTCGGCCACTTTATTTTCGAAAGGCCCTATATATATATATATATATACATCCAAAGATGGTTTGATACAATATACGAAAATAAGGCACTCAACGCTGGCGTCGCTTGTGCGAGGCCTCCAATGTCCAACAGCCCGGTACGAACCAGAAAAACAAATAGCTTTCCTGCGAAGCCATCGAATTACTCGTTCAGGGGAACAGTTGTACAGCGGCCGGGCGCCAAGCATCAGTGCGTTTCACGTCGAAGTCGGCTGTAGCGATCACAATCTGGCCGGTGGTGTTACGGTGCCTGCGACCTGTGCGTGCGGCAGGGGGAGCGCGATGGCCCGTCCAGCGCACCTTATGTCGCCCCTTACGTACTGGCGGACCCGCAGTCACCTGTGTTGAACACACTACGAGCACGGGGTGGTGTTGCGTGCTAGCCTGCTAACTTCGTGATCGGCTGGATCAGCTGCGTGATTCAATATCGTGTTTTATGCGCGCCGTTCATGATGCGTGTACCGTGCGGATGTCTATGTGCATAGTCGAGAGCTCGCAACATTGCAGCGCGTGGACCGTCCTGTGGGTCGAGCGCGCACGACTGTGTTGACAATAAACTAGCCGCGGTCCCTCCTCTCAATGGTCGTCGCATCGCCTGACACCGCATGACTCGGTGTGGAGAGGGGGGGGCTTATCTCTGTGTGAGTCACGTCTTGTTCCGTGCGCCTCGTGACTGATGTGGGCGGTGTCTCGTGATCCATACCCAGGCTACCTTATCGTATATGCAACACGTACAAGAACAGCTGAGCTTGCGCAGTTGCTGGAAACGCCCACGTAAGTGGATTGCTATTGCTAAGTGTCAAGCTTTTGCGGCAAGAATGTCACCATTGAGGCGAAAAACAGTAAGCAAGCTGGATATAAATGACACTAGGTTACAAATAACTGCTAGGGGCAGCTGAGTTCGTGACAGCAGTCAAGGTTACTAACGGTGTGGCAGAGCGGGGCGGGGAGGGGGGCAGTGGTGAAGCTGGTCAGTGACGATGTTGATCTGCTGACTACGAACGAGATAAGGCAGATCCTGCTTCATGGGGTGGAGCTGCACAGACAGATGTATCCGAGTTCATCAAGTGGCTGGGGCGGATACGAGGGGAAGAACTGGGGGCATGTGTCCCCTCCCCCCCCATAGAGAGGTGGCGCACCGCCGGCCAGGAAGATGCAACCCTCTGGAAGGTTCGAGTGCACCTCCCCCCTGTAATTTTTCCACCAGAGGCAGCCCTCCGGGTACTTAAGAAGTGGCGACCTTCCGGAAATGTGCCCCCCCCCCCAGACAATTCCTGGATCCGCCCTTGTCAAGTGCACATTGACCACTGGCCCATTCCACGACAACTCGACAATAGCATAGCACCCAATATATTATATTTAGATGATAATAATTGTGTGGGTTATCTGATACGCCGAATCCAACTGTGCGATTTTTTAAAGAAAGATCTGGTGAACGGTCAAGAAGTTATAGCCTCGGGAAGTTTTGAGATGTCGCCTAACAAGGGTGTCTTTTGAGGCTCTTAACACACTGAAGAACAATCCGAATTGTGCAAAAGTATATATGTATATTTATATATATATATATATATGTATATCGCTAAACTTACAATAATCCACTGCATCTTGCCTATTTCGGAATTTTCGTTCACGGGCTATTTGAATTCGTGACATTGTGAACTAAAGTCATGTGACCTACTTTGACTTTCGGGACTTTCACAATCCGATTTGAAAATGCGCAGAAATGAAGTTCGATAGTTTATCTTTCGAAGCAAAAACTAAAAAAAAGTTGCCCCTGAAACTACATATTCGTTCTAAATTTAACATGCATGGTTCTTTTTGCGCTAGTTTACCGTGGCCTGTTTTAATATGTGTTTGGAACGGTATGTTAGTGAAATACAAGCCTTTTCACGTTCGAGGCACGTGATGGGATGAGAATGTTAATCATCTGATCTTGAGCGTTGTGTTGCACAAGTGTTCTAGCTCTTTGTGAGGTCAAGGGTTCAACAGAAATGGCAGAAATGTCTCCGAATTGTGGTAGGTGGCCCGTTCCACGACATATCAACAAGTGAATGGGCCAAAATATTACCCTACATTTCATATTTCGATGAAAATACTTATATAGGGTTAGTTTGTCTCTATAATCCAGCTGCACAATTTCTAGAAAGATCGGAGAAACGGTTAAGGAATTTTGTTTTTTCCTCGGGTATTTTTGAGAGGTCACCTATGTCTTTGGAGGTCTGAAACTCAATGAAGAGTAACACGAATTGCACGAAGCTATATATCGCTGAACTTATCATGATCTAGTGCATCTTGTCAATTTCGAAATTTTTGTTCACGTCTTGAAATCGTGAGCTAGTGACCTACGATAACGTGACCTAGTTTGGCCTTCGATACAGCCACAATGCCATTTTGGAAATGCAGAAGCGACGAAGGGCGATTTGTGAAATCCTAGATCGTTACTTATAAGGAGAAAATGAACAGAAATGTTTTCACCGCATGCAATATATGTATGCATCAATGCCAGCATATCAAAAGTGTACGGTCATATTTCACGGACAACGCTGAATGGATTATAACACTGTCAACCACTGAAATATGAACTTTCTGGCGTTTCAAACCCAACATTCTGGAAACGAAAAGATGAACCTCATTGACTGAGTAAGTGCATTCATCATGAACTGCTTGAGAACAAATTTGGCGCGAACGCATCCATTGACACATGCTGAGCCTGAAATAAAACGAATTGGATCATGAGCCGTCTACATCGGTGTAATAAAATAAGGTAACAGGATTAGACAAGGCAATGCAATACAATAATGTATTGCAGCACATTACTATAATCATGAACTATTACGGTGCTGTGAGTCACTGGTGCGAACTTGTGGTACCCCTGTGTTCCCTTTACCGCGGTGGCTTTCGAGAAGCGCTCGGTGAGGTGTGTCGTGACGTCCATTGCCTCCTGCTTTGATACAAATATGAACTTGATGCAGCTGACTAGCTTGTGCGACAGATACTCATACATGTCCTCTGCCGCCAGTATCTGGTTGTTAGACGGACGCTTGAGGCTCTCTTGAGCCCCGGCACGCTTGGCTGTGCCCCCCGATGCCGTCGCAGGCGCCTTCGCCATGAGATGTGACAAACAAAGCCACTCACAGGGTTCCCCAAAATCTGTCTGACGGTGACACACATTGAGAAAGTTATGCTTATTCGCATACTGTGCAGCACTACCGTCTGTGATATAAATATTTTTTTTAGGTCAAGTCATTCGGTCCGAATTTCTGGGATAAGCCGTTGCAGGAACGCATGCACCATGGCGGTGTTGTGCTTTGTGCCGTCAGAGATACAGCAAACCAGCTGGATCTCCGCCTCGACCGGCCGGTCCATCTGCCGAAGCCACGCGCCTGCCCAGTCGGCAGTGTCAACTGTTGCATGCTGCAAAGTGTGCGGTCATTGCGGAGGTCTCGCTGATCCGCCCACCGCCAACTGTTCAGATGGCGCCAGCTGGCACGCCGTGTCCGTGTCATTCGCAGGACTCTCGCAGGACTCGCAGAACTGTCACTGCTTGTGTCAACATGCTTGGCATCCGTGCACTTCACTGTCAGCTTTCGGCAGCGTCGTTTTGCTGGCATGCTTGCAGGGCCAGGAGTGGAGGAGGCGATCCGCCGGCGTCGCCCCTCGTGTGGGCTATTTCAGTCATTCCCGAGACCGGGGATGACCATTCGTCGCGCATGGCTGACCAGACAGGCCGCTTGTCGCAGAGGTTTTACGCTCCGAAATGAGCGCATTCTGTGAACACTAAACTGGTTCAGAGACGGATTCCTTGCGGCATAAACTGGCTCAGGGATGGATTCCTCAGGATACAAACTGGCTCACGAGGGATTTCACGTCATATACTGGCTCAGGGTATAAATTTGTTCAGTGTGGGTTTCCTCGGGGTATAAACTGGCTCATAGAGGGATTCCTCAGTGCATAAACTGGCTCATAGAGGGATTCCTCAGGGTGTAAACTTGCTCAGAAGCATCTCTTAACTTAGCTTAATTTAATTAAAAATTAAATTAAAAAAATTAATATAATTAAACATTTAATTAAAAACACAATTTAATCTAACTGAATATGATGCAAATGAACTTAACCTCACCTAACTAGCCAAGCTTAGCCCTACCTAGCGTAGCCTAACCATATTTAACCCAGCCCACTAACGTGACCAGCCTTTAAAAAGCATATTCACACGCATAATATTTTCAGTGAATCTCGGTAGTATTCCAGCAGATTCAGGTGTTCAGGCACAATAACTGCTGGCACTAAAAGGCGATCCTTCCATCTTCTGTGGAGAGGTGGCCAAGTGTTTAGTTCACTTGAGTGTGTAGACATGAAACCAAAATTTTAGAATAGATTTCCCCGCAGCTTTTCTCATAGTTAAGAAATTTGGAGTTTGACAGAAGTAAGAACAGAACTTTGCGGCAGTCACGGAAATTTGAAGTTCGACAGGAGTGAACATAAAACTGCATGGCACACCACTAAGGAGTAACATGCCTCATAGGAACTCCATCCGTTATGAAAGCCTGGTGGTACTGCTCGCTGCTAGAATCTGGAGCCTTTGCAAAAGAAGTATATAATGGAATACAAATATACCCTTCTGGTTACAACACAAAACGTTTTTAGTTCGACATATCAATGGGAAAATCGCTGGGGAAGTAAGTACTGAGCAGAGATGGCAACTGTGCTGAAATTGCTTGTTTTGTGTGCTCTTGTGTTGGCGGCGTTCGGGGAAGAATTGATATGCCATTCGCACCTCACGGACCCACCAAACACTTGGAGAGCACTTTTCAAAGAAACGAAGTATTCCGGCGCCAAGTCTATCAACCTTCCTGGATGCAACAACGTCGTTCTGCTCCTGTGTTTGGGTCTGGTACGCTTCTTCACATGGCAGCTGATGACAACACTACCTCCTGCTCCTGTCTGAGTCTGGACCGCACCTTAAGAGGACAATGGCTTCAAGACGTTAACTTCGCTGCTGTGATGTGTATTTCCAGATGCAAAATAATGTCCGTTAAAAAAATGAAATCACCATAGGTCTTCCGAGACCTGAGATACGTATCACCACTCATTTTGGCATGACTGCTGTTACTCAGTAACACAATGCGACCACTTCGTGACCAAGAGCATCGCTGCCATGCATTTTCAAACACCTTTTCAATCGGAACCATGTGGCTAAGTGATGCGTTGCTAAGCTTGGTGGTTGGCACCGACTTCATAAAGACAATATGAATAATGTTGTTTTCTGGTCTCTGGTACACTCCCGTCATATACACTGTCCTTTAGTTACGAAAGGTCTTTGAAACGATTGTGCAATGTAAAGCAAATAAATACAAGATGATCATGTATCATTGGAGCATCCCCCCCCCCCGAGGCAGCATGTTTCGCAAGCATTTCAACGGTGCCTCTCCGAATATCGGGGATTGTGGAATGGCGGGAAAAATGACCAATAGGGAGGGTCAAAGAATATATTTTTTTCAAGAAACGCTTAGGGTTGTATAGTTTGTGGTGCTTTGGGGTGTTACTAGACATGTGCAACAGTTTTTAGCTAGAAAAAAATCCCGATCTTGATCACCTCAACTAGCATTTGTGAAACATGATTATGTGGTGTTACACATGCGTATGTTGTTGGAGTCTCCAGCTTTCGCTCCAGCTGGTTATTCCATACTATTTACCCTAAATACATGAACCAAAAGCCAACGCATAGCTTGCCACCAGACCTCACAATTTACATAGAGCGTGGACCACTGAAATCATTGGTTGACCCTCTGGTGGTCAGGTCAACGGTAAATTTCGGCAGAAAATGTTGTTCATATTCACATTGAGTATTGATACCTAATTGCTGGATATCGAAGCAGGGCGAACTATCCAGATTTATTTTAAAATGACTACACATGTAGTTCTCCACGCACTGATTATCATCAGCATAAACGCTCAGAGAGACGTTCATAATCAGCTGAGTTATTCAAGGTCAAAAGTCAGGGTCATGAAAGTCAGGGTCACTTAAGATTTCCTTTCAAATTGGCACACAGGTAGTACTTGATGCACTGATCATCATGTGCACCAAAACTAAAAAAGCATCCATAAACAGCTGGATTATTTAGGTCATAATTTCTCCGGAAGTACACACAGTACAACATCATGACAACGAGCGTATCGGTAGAGGTTGATACCATAATTATCATGAGTACCATCAAGAAGCCGTATTACAATACACAACGGAGATATCCGGGGTCAAAGGCCAAAGGTCATCGACGTTGGACTACTCAGATTTCTTGAAACTTGTGCGCAGGTAGTGCTTGATGCACTAATCATCATGAGCATGAAAGCTAAAAGAGGCGTTTATTATTTATTATCATTGTCTGACTTATTCAAGGTCAAATGTCGGTGTCATTAAAGTCGGACTACACCCAATTCCCATAAAATTAACACACAGGTAGTCCTCCGTCGTCTCAGGGACCATATTTGATGGCCCAAGGTCCCTTTTCAGTTGCTTTGACACTGTCCATCAGGTCGGGGGCCTTTCTTCGGCTTGGGCCCGGCCGCCAGCCCAGGGGCCCTTCTATTGGCTTGGAGCCCTCTCCGTTAGCTCGGGGGCCCTTTCAACGATCCGGGCCCCTCCATCGATCTAGAAGCCCTTCACGTCACCCCAACCAAGGGCCCTCGAAACATCTTTTCGAGGGCACTGCATCGACTCGGGGCCCTCTTCATCGGCCCGGGATCCTTTCTGTCAGCCTGGGCCCCTTTCGTCGGCCCAGGTGGCCCTTGCGGCCCCTGCACCGATGCCTTGAGGGCCCCCTCCGACCCTTCAGGGTGTGGGCGGCTGCCCCTTCCTCCTCCTGGCTACGCCACTGCGCCGTAGGCGTTTTCATGGGCCTCTTTCACGGCAACGTAAATCCTAAAATGGATGCGGTGTGAACAGGGCATATTACACACCACACTAACGACAAATAAAACACCTCAGCTATGTCCCCTCCATGAGCATTCACAGTGGCGCGATTAGTGTCCCCATGAAAATTCCTGGACTCTCACTAGGATAAGTAGGTAGGCATATAGGCGGGTACCTACCCAGAGGTGTTGTTTTATTGAGGGGTAAGTGCCCCTCAATGTTGGCCTTTTCCTCCCCCCCTCCCCCAACAATTATTGAAACTTTTAATATATGACGCTGTATGGTGTGGGCCCCCAGTACACTTCGGCTTGCCTTTTGCCTTCATGTATTTTTCCCCCTCCCCCTCCAAAAAAAAACCCTAGAAAACAACAGCCCTTGGAAGAACAGCTTGGTGGCGCACCAAATTACAATAAAAATGTAACATATGTAGGAAAGTGCTTACCTACCTACCCGAGGTACCTACCAGGTATCTTGGCCAGCTACAAGTACCAGGTGCATACCTAAGTAGGTGCATTACCTACCTAGGAGTACGGTAGATTGGTAGACCGTGTGTACCAGACCATAGGTAGTGCCTGATAATTGGTACCCGGTAGTCTGTACCCGTACGCGCTGACTACGTCACATTGGCATTCATTCTAGTGGTATTAACTGATAATTGAAAGCCATCGCTTACCCCTTTCATCTCTCTCTCTCTCTCTCTCTCTCTCTCTCTCTCTCTCTCTCTCTCTCTCTCTCTCTCTCTCTCTCTCTCTCTCTCTCTCTCTCTCTCTCTCTCTCTCTCTCTCTCTGTCTCTCTGTCTCTCTGTCTCTCTGTCTCTCTGTCTCTGTCTCTGTCTCTGTCTCTGTCTCTCTGTCTCTGTCTCTGTCTCTCTGTCTCTGTCTCTGTCTCTGTCTCTGTCTCTGTCTCTGTCTCTCTCTGTCTCTGTCTCTGTCTCTGTCTCTGTCTCTGTCTCTGTCTCTGTCTCTGTCTCTGTCTCTGTCTCTGTCTCTGTCTCTGTCTCTGTCTCTGTCTCTCTCTCTGTCTCTGTCTCTGTCTCTGTCTCTGTCTCTGTCTCTGTCTCTCTGTCTCTGTCTCTGTCTCTGTTCTCTGTCTCTGTCTCTGTCTCTGTCCCTGTCCCTGTCCCTGTCCCTGTCCCTGTCCCTGTCTCTGTCTCTGTCTCTGTCTCTGTCTCTCTCTCTCTCTCTCTCTCTCTCTCTCTCTCTCTCTCTCTCTCTCTCTCTCTCTCTCACACACTTCTGCCAGCATCTTTGAACTGAGATTCAAAATTCAAAATACGGGCTTGACCTGGTACCAATCCTCAAAGCGACGAACGCGTCTATGCAACATCCAGCGGCTGCCCGCACAATTTCTCTGAAAAAGCATCTTGTTCGAAGAAGCACCATCTGCACTCCCTCTTCGTTTCTACCAAAATAAACTTACCGTCAGTGAGGCAGGGGGGCCGACCATCCTGGGATCTCCAGCCATGTAGGTTAGGTTAGATTAGCATTTGGACCCCAGTTTGCGTGCTTGACGAACTGCTAATCAACGATGCAACAAGGGCGACGTTTATCTGCCGGCCTGACTGACATCTACGGGCGGGTTTGCTAATCATTTTGGTAATATGTTTTTGGTAGTTGACTTCCATGTTGGTAATAATAAGTATTGTTAACTATATTTTTTTTATAATGAATGCTTGCTATTTGCGACCTCTTCGGTAAAGACAAGGTTCCCCATAAACGGTTAATGATGCAGCTTCAGGTCCATGGTATTGCAGGTAGCATCCTAAAATGGATAGAGTTGTGGCTTTCAGATAGACAGCAAAGAGTGATGCTAAATGGTACAAAGTCATCATGGCAAAATGTTCTTAGTGGAGTCCCTGAGGGGTCGGTACTGGGGCCCCTATTGTTCATTATATATGTGAATAGCATTGAATGCGGCCTAAGCAGTAAGGTTTTGAAATTTGCGGATGATTTGAAGATATTTAGGGCAAAAACAACAGGGCACAATGAGCAGGTTTTGCTGCAGAAAGACTTAGACGAGCTTGTGAAGTGGTCCGAAAAATGGCAAATGCAGTTTAATTTTGATAAATGCAAAGTCATGCATGTAGGTAGGCAGCATATGAGGGATCCATACTTGATGGGTGGCCAAGTACTATCTGTGACTCAGCAGAAGGACTTAGGTGTTATTTTGAACACAAAATTGGGGCCATCAGAACAGACCAAAGAAGCCAGGAAGAAGGCACTAAGAATGCTTGGGGAAATACAGAGGAATGTGTCATACAAAAGTGAGGTCATCAGGAAGCTTTACTGTGCATATGTCAGGCCACATTTGGAATACTGTGTCCAAGCTTGGTCCCCAAGTTATGAAAAAGATTGTTGGCTTTTAGAGAGAGTACAAAAGAGGGCAACAAAAATGGTTAATGGTACAGGCAATCTGGCATATGAGGAAAGATTGAAGAAATTGAATATGTTTTCACTTAGCTATAGAAGGCTGAGAGGAGATCTCATCGAGGTTTTTAAATTTGTCCCTCAACAGCCGTTAATGCCGTGCTGCAGTTCATAGTCACCAGATGCAGGGACCTCGGGGTGGCGCCAGCGGCTCGGTCGGCGTCCTGCGGCAGGCTGACCAGTCCGTCAGATCATGCCTGGGTGGCGGCTCTGGTGACCTCTGGCCTCGTGCCAGAACGGATCACGATGACGTCTTCACCGGACGGTAGGGGTGGATGGGGAGGTGGATTGAGGCCAGATGTGTCTGTGGCGGGAACAGAGCTTTGTTTACGTTTCGACACACAATACACGCCTACAACGACAGCTGCGACCATCACGATTGCCGCCGGGATTACTAATGCCGAGTGACCCAGTCTAGCATGATAACTAAGTTCGCGTATAGTTCGTAACTGGAGTGTCAGATGCGAGAGGTGTACATTTAGGTCTGGTAGGCTTGATAGGACTTCGGACTCGGTGTCGGATTCGAGGTGGGATAGTTGTGCACGGATGTTTTGTTCAGTCAGCTCGGTCAGACGGGTCAGCTGCCTACGAAGTGATTCGACATGGTCGACGTCTAAGCTGGACGCCTGGGTTTTCACGGTGGCGATTCTGAAGTACTGTGACAGCAACGAGCAGCCGTTTCTCAAATGCACCAACTGTGCGGGTTCTGTAGTAGTAAAATCGAATGTGCCATTTCCGCAAATCAACTGAATTTCTATCGGAGTTCCAGTGATCATTAGCCAAATGTTTTGTTGCACTTCCAATGTTCTCGGGGTACTTTTCTGTGAGACAAGTGTTTTACACTGAGTTGCGATTTCCACTGAGTCGCGAAAATATAAAGACTTTACGCAGGATGACGTGGTAGCAGTGAATTGTTCGGCACTGTGAAGGTGACAGAATGTGAATTGTTGTTGCAGGCAGATATGAGTGACCTCTTCAATTTCCAAGTATCTAGTCTTGTGTCTGCTAAGAGCAAGGTATTTTACTTTGCCTGTGTCAAACTTTGTTTTCAGTGACAAGTTGTGGCATGGGAGATTCGTGTTGGAAATCTCGAACACTTCGGATAAGTATTGAGTTATGCGTTTTTCAAACACATGCAACGTGTGGTTCATGTCGGTCAACATTTCCGACACTTCATGGTTTGGAATTGGGATGTGCACATTCCAGGCTTCATGCGGAGCGTACACTGCACCGCGCGGTAAAAACAAAGCTCCGTGGGTAGTTTCAGGTATAAGGAACAATAGGATATGGATTATTTTAACCACCCACGTCATTCTGCAACAAATGAAAACTAGTGTTATACTCAGACAACAGTTGGTTTGACGTCACAGCGTCCAACGTAACATCCTCATGCCTGTACAGGGCAATCCATTAAAGATGACGCTACTCGCGCCATCACAGGTGGCTTCACTGAGCCTTACAATACAACGTCATACTAGTTGAAGTGACTCACAGGTCCACAGTCAGTAGCATCGTCAGCTACTCCAACATCGATTTGAACAATTCCGTTCGCGATTTCATTTGTGCCAGCATCATTGCGTTCTGTTTCTCCACGAAAGCTACGAAAATCCTAGCTTTGCTAGCCTCAAGTTTTATATCTTCAACATTAGCATCATATTCAGAAGATGACGTGTTATCATGAATCTATATTTTTTTTTTTTTTTGGGGGGGGCAGTCGTCGTCCGAAGTTACTTCTAAAGGTCGTTTTTCTTGGGGAACTCCCGGTAAGCTTTCAGCTGAGTTTCTCATGCGTTCTGCTAGTTCTGATAAAGGTATATTATATTCAGAGTCACTGCTCTATGGCTTTGCACGTTTCGTTACTGGTGAATGTAACTTTTCAATTTCTGATTCGCTAGTCATTGGCAAAGCTCGCTTCATATGTTCCGCCACTTTGGACAACGGCAGTTCACTCTCGGAATCACTGCTAGTGGCTGGGGGCTGATCCGGTTCGGGGGGCGGGGTGAGCGCTGGCCCCGTTTCCTGTCGGTCCGACACAACCGGAGGCTGTGGCGCTGAGTCAGGCGTGCCCGCTCCCGTCTCGGGTACTGCGGTGTCAGCAGCCATTGTTCCGGACGGCACGTCTACCTCCATGTAGCTGCTATCATCTAGCCTACACTGAAAACAAATGAACACAAGGAGAGCGTGTCAAGGATGAAAGCATAGCAGTGCTGTGTCATCAGTACAGTCTCACTGTGCTTTCCATCGTGTTTTCAGTTTCTGCTCGCAATAACACGACCTTGTTGTGCTTTCGGACACAGCAGAAACAAATTGCAAGATGGCAGCACATTGGTAGCCAATAGCAGCACAGCATGACTGCAAGCTCACAATACTCATGACGTCATAAACACAATTCCTGTGCTTATAGTGGGTTGCTGTGTACTATGGACGGAATATTTGTGTTACGAGACGCCATTTTTATGAAGTTCCGAACCGTCGCCATATTGGTATTTTCAGTTTTGTGAGGAATCACCTCGCGTTGTGCTCATTGCGAGGCCAAGGACGATCACTCGGCGCGCCCAGAACGTGAACAAGAAATGGCTGAAGCTATGGTAAGCTGCCCACCTTGATACCTTTTCAATTTTATGTGTATACCTAGGCAGGCAGGTGTGTTGATTTTTAGTTTTGAAAATAACTGGCGGGAGGCACAATGCATGAAGCCAATGGTCGGACCCAAAGGGATTGGACGGAACTCTCCATGGTGTCCAAGGTTAAGAGTTGAAATCATTGGGGGGGGAAGGAAGCCAGCATTGATGGGCACTTTCCCCCTCAGAAGTATAGAAGCAAGACCAATGAATGTAGGCATATAGGTTGGTGTGGCAGAGCGTCCAAATTTAATGGAAAGGGATGCCACCAATACATTTTTTAATACATTTTTACAAGTGACACCATGGGAACAAAGTTAAATTTCCTGAATTTGTGGCCGTGCACCCTGCCTATCGGTAGGTACCTCTATTGGCGTCACTGTAAACTGGATTCAAGAGCCAGATGGCCTTAATGGCTAAGCTGTCTGGAAAACCATTTCACATAGTGTGCACAAATCAACATAGTTTAGGCTTCTTTCAGATATGGGGAGGGAGAATGAGTGAATGGTGTTGTCATAGACCACCTTAGCATATGTAGTAGGGGAAGAGAGGGGGTATCCGAACATGTTCTGTTTCCTTAACACCTACCTTTGCACATCTCCCACATCATGTTTGGTGTGTAAATGACAAAAATATGGTGGTATTTGTAAACAATCAACTTTTCTCTACTGAAAAACTAAGTTCCAATCATGCAGTGGTACCAATTCTTTGTGCACAGATCAATCAAAGTCCATGGGAGCTGTTTTCAGGCTTCTGAGGGCAGTTAGCTTAAGAAAAATGTAAGGAAGTGACCTCTGATATTTTTGAAATAACACTGGTATTTTTAACAGGATACTAATAACTTGTACAACAACAGCTACTGTGAAACCTTGTTCATGTTTTCCTCAACAGATTCAACTCTGTTATGATGGGTGTCTTTAGGTTAGGTTTTTACAATGTAAAGAATTATAAAAATAGTCTGAAAGCTATAATTTTATTCACAATTGTTTTCTTCCATGGTAGGCTAGATTGGGTTGTTACATTTATTGTAACAGTTGTTGTTACATTTGTTGTTACATTTTTTCTCCTTATTTTGTGCACTATGTTACCAAACTCAAAGCCACTTTTTGGTGTTATTTTCTCTTCCAACTGAAAACTAAGCATTTACACAGGAAATCAGTGGTCACATCAGGTTAACCATGTTCATAAACATGGTGTTTGAAAACAAAAATCCAATGATTCAAATGTTTCCTTAAAGCACAACTTAACTTTCCAAGACATTGGAAAGCATATCAGCCACATGCACTTTGTGAATGTTTACTACAATTTGTAATGTGCACACCTAGCCGTTCCAACTATATAAGTACTGTGACTGATTCTATATGTCTTGGTTTGAGACCAGCCAAGATAGCAAGAAGTGCCAAGTCACAGTTTGAGCAAACAAAATAAATTAGCCACTTAGACCTGACACAATCCAGATATTTTTGAAGATGAAAGCATACATTCGTAGCTGTCTTTAACATTCAGTCTGACTTATAACTTGGAATTTACACGAAGCTAATTTGGATATCCTCTGACAATGCTATGATTATTGATGGAAGTTTTTTTGCCTAATCTGAGAAGGAAACTGGTTGGCTAGTTTGGGATAAAATTGTCACCAGTCTTTAGCACTCCTTGGCTTTGGACAGTTTAGAACTTGTATATGTTTGTAGACAATGTTTCACAAGTAAAAAGTGATCTGATTGTCAAGAAAATTAGGAATGTTTTCGAATGTGATCTTGTTTGGGGAGGTATTGCATGACTTCCTGCCTTTTGCCTAGCATGTGCAACCTTTGTAAACCTTGATTGCAATGGGTATTGCAGTGGAGAAACCTGTTTTTGATTTCTAATAGATTGTGGATGGTATGATATGTATGCTATAATGTGTATACTGTGCACTGTCCCTTTAAGCAGGCATGGGTGGAGTCTGAAAATTATTGATGGGCATGGGTGTGGAAGTGTGCTATGCATGATCAAGTGAATTATGCTCCATAAGTTTGGGTTTATTAGTTTCTTTGGAATGGATGTATCATATTGATTGGGGGTGTCAGAGCCCTTTTTCTCATCTTATGCTATCTTTCCTTCATGGGTTTAGCTCAGATGGACACCTGTGGCTCTTATTAAGTCCTATCACTTTGTGATGTAACAACATTGAATTTTACCTGAAGAATGGGGTGTTTAAAAATTTGTTGATGACATCAAGCTAGTAGTAATAGAATAGTCATGAATCTGGCAATATTCACGCCAGACTTGGAGCACCTGAAAAGTGGCATGACAAATGACAAATGTCTTGAAAGTATAACAAGTGTAAGGTTTTACATGTGGTATCTGGATGTGGGATATTTAAATATATAATGTGAGATTTGTGAACTGGATGCCATTTAAGAGAAAACAGATCTTGACATGTTAGTTTCAGGTGATCAATCAACACCGCAATCAATGCTATATCCTGAGTTCCAAAGGTCTACCCCAGCCTATCCAGCACCACTCACTTGGTAATGCATAACATGCTTCATCAAAACTTTCAAACTCCTACACCCGTGCCCAAATGTGTTGCCATGACTAATCCCGATTGGTGCTGAATATTGGTGTTGCCATGAAGATTGGTGCTGAATACACTGTCTGGTACACCTGTTGCTAGTATAAAAATGTGTCAACATGATCAAGAAGATAAGGGTCCTAGGTCTAATAAGACCACAGGTCCCACCTTAAAGTGGCCTGCCCAGTGCAGTGCAGGGGACGAATAGTCTAGGGGTAAGTGGCCCGTCTCACAATCGAAAGATTGTGGGTTTGGGTCTCACCTGCCGCTATTCTTCGCCCGCTGCCAATCGGCGTGAGAGATTGGCGACGCCACATGACCGAACGGTCGATGTGTCGTAAAACCAATAACCAACCAACTTGCCCAGTGCACACCTACTAGCATAAATCGTAACCCATGCACCCCCAATTCTAGTCCTTCTATGGTACAAATTATAACTTGAATACATTTTTTCTGACATAAAAACTGATCTACCATTAAAAAAGGATGAATTCAATGAGGGACTTCCCACTACATCAGGAGGCTGCCTATTCCATTGATGAACCATCCTTTGACTGAAAACTTATTGGCATCTAAATCTTCTGCACCTTGACTTTCCAACCTAAATTGATGACCCCTATATGATGTCCTAAGCAGAAGACCAGAGAAAAGAAAGAGAATAGTATCATTTAAAGTGACATTATCTAACCCTTCTACAATTCTGAACATTTAATTCATATCACCCATTAATCTCCTTTACTTGAGTGAGCACATATCTATGAAATTTGCAGATGATTTGAAGGTCTTTAGGGCAATAACAGGGCACAATGAGCAGGTCTTGCTGCAGAAAGACTTAGACGAGCTTGTGAAGTGGTCCGAAAAATGGCAAATGAAATTTCATTTTGATAAGTGCAAAATCATGCATGTAGGTAGGCAGCATATCAAGGCTCCATACTTGATGGGTGGCCATGTACTATCTGTGACTCAGCAGGAGAAGGACTTAGGTGTTATTTTTAACACAAAATTGGGGGCATCAGAACAGACCAAAGAAGCCAGGAAGAAGGCACTAAGAATGCTTGGGGCAATAAATAGGAATGTATCATACAAAAGTGAGGAAGTCATCAGGAAGCTTTATTGTGCATATGTCAGGCCACATCTGGAATATTGTGTCCAAGCTTGGTCCCCTAGTTATGAAAAAGATTGTTGGCTTTTAGAGAGAGTACAAAAGAGGGCAACACAAATGGTGAATGGTATGGGCAACCTGGCATATGAGGAAAGATTGAAGAAATTGAATATGTTTTCACTTAGATATAGAAGGCTGAGAGGAGATCTCATCGAGGTCTTTAAATTTGTTCATGGTCAGGAACAGGGTTATCTCAGGAAACTGTTTGAATTTAACAGAAATGATGCAATTAGAGGTCATCAATTCACAATTAAAGTTAATCACAGCAGGACAAGGTTAAGACAGTCCTTCTTCACCAACAGGGTAGTAGAACAATGGAACCAGCTGCCAGAAACCATTGTCAGTAGCAACACACTGAACATCTTTAAGAACAGCATAGACAATCATTATAAGAATAGGGGGCTTGTTTTTCTGTATTCCAGGGAGAGTTGATCAACACATTTGATGGACAACTGGTTCAGTGTACAGAGTGCAGCCAAGAAGGGCCCTTGTGGCTCATAGTTGCACTGATCTTTTATGTCTTTATGTCTTTATCTAATGCAATAAGCCTCTCCAAAATTCTAAGTTTGGTAGTCAACTGATCAGTCTTGTAGGATTGCACTGCACTCTTTCTAGCATACCTATATCTTGTTTTAAGTAGGTGCTGCGGTAGCTCAGTCGGTAGGGAGTTGGACTCTTGGTCGTAAGATTGTGGGTTCGAATCCCACAATTGGCGCGATTACCGAGTTCACCCGCAACCAACCGGTGTGAGAGCTTATCGATGCTATATGGCCCATCAGCCGGATGTGTTGTAAAAAAAACTGAAGTACCTACCTTACCTTTTTTAGGTAGAGGCCCCATGCCTGTACACTGTATTCCAAATGGATTGCACATAAGTCATAGTGTTCAGGCCTAATAAGAGCCACAGAGGCCCATCTGGGTTGAACCTGTAAAGGGTACCTGTAAAGGCACTATAAGCCTGGACAAAATGATATTCAACACTCTAACCATCTTAATTCTAAAGAACTCTACCAACATCCTACTGACCTACCAATACCTATCGACCCACCTATCTACCTCAGTATGTCTGGCCCTATTCACTCGATCTGGCATAACACACGCGTGTATTGAGTGATACACACAAACACACAATACACAATCAATACCATATCCCAGTTTCAAGGTATCTATCTACCCCAACCTATCTAGCAACATTCACTTGATTTTGAATACACAATCCTCCACACCCACGCCCCATCAATCATCTTTGAACTCCACCCATGCCTGCTTAAAGGGGTCTTCATAGTTTACACCTACTAGCATAAATTATGTCCCTCCACCACTAATTAGAACTAAAAAAGCAAGATTTTCCAACACAAGCAAAAATGTGCACCCAATTTTTAAATTGATTCAATGAAGGACTCCCCACATCAGCATGCAGCCATTGACCGCACCTCGCCCACCATTAGCATGTTAGTAGAGGCACACGAGCCGCCTCTCTGTCTGCGCAGAGAAAGACTCGGAATGCGCTATGCTTGTAAACTTCGCCAGTTCCCTGACCACCCGGCATATTCGCATGTTTTTTCGCGACGACTACCATACCTTTTTTCAACGGAGCGAGATTTGAGTGTTGCTCCTTTTGGTGTGCGGATGCGTAAGCTTTTCCAGGAAAGTCAGCTCAGCCTCCGAGGAATTCGGAGAGATGAGGGCATGCAGACTCCCCCATGGGAGCTTATCGCACCAGAAGTGGATACATACCTTGCGAAAACGAGGAAAACAGATGTTTCCCCAGAAGAGTTTCGCGCACTGACTGGAACATATTGAATCATTTCAGGGCTGGAGAACAACCTATACCGATGGATCTCGAACCGAGGACGGTGTGGGCAGCGCTTTTGTTTGTGGCTCTGTTATTCGATCGTTTTCCCTCCCAACTCACGCATCTGTGTACTCATCGGAACTTATCGCTATTTTGAAAGCTTTATGCTACATCGAAGTGTCGGAGGGAGATCGACATGTTATTTTCACCGATTCTTTAAGCGGCCTTTTGGCCCCGAACACATTTTATCCGTCTAACCCCCTTTTGCGTGATATTTTAAGCGGTCTGACGAATATGCACAACAAGAAACGCCGGGTGCTCTTGTGTTGGATTCCTAGCCATGTGGGTATTTGCGGTAATGAGTTGGCGGATGCTGCGGCGAAGCGAGCAGCGCGCGCGCCGTGCACTCGTACGCTGCCACTTCCTGCCACGGACCATTACCGAGAGGTGTCCACCTTCCTCTTAGACAAGTGGCAGGCAATGTGGGACGCGACACAGACGAACAAACTGAGAGCCATTAAACAACGTCTGAGACCATGGAGCTCGTCCTGCCTTAAACATAGACAAGAAGAGGTTGTATTGTGCCTCCTCCGCATTGGGCATACTTATGCCACTCACGGTTATCTGTTGTGCGGTGGCGAGAAACCTCGGTGCACAAGATGTTGTGCACTACTGACAGTTCGCCATGTTTTGATCTCGTGCCCATTTTATGCTGAAGAGCGTAGACATCACTTTGGATCTGCACAGGTGGACTCACTTAATGATATTCTGTCTGACAACTCTAGCAATGTTCAACCAGGACAACTGATCGACTTCCTTTCTGATGTATCGTTCTCGGTAATATATACTCCACACTGATATGCATTGCATGTAAAACCTATAACACAGTAGCATCACTTAAGCGGCCCTCAAAGTGAGAGGCTTGACACTTTCTCTAATTGTATTTATATGAATATCTTAGTTATGGGCGCAAAATGACCACAGCAGTCGACGCGCCCTAAAGCCCAAATAACTAACTAACTAACCCTTTGACTGAAAACATTCCATTGATAAACCTCCCTTTGACTGAAAGCCTGTTGGTGCCTAACTGTCTTATACCTTGACTTGTCTAACCTGAATTGATGATCCATATGTGATACTCTAAACAGAAGAGCATCATTCAGATTGACATTTTACATTTCAACTCTTAAGAGTGTCTGTTCATCGGTAAAATTCCTTTGTTGCAAGCTCACAAATAACTGTTCATGAGACACTTCCCCACCCAAGAACACCAATAGCAGCACTTTCTCATGATCTTGCAATAACCAAATCTCATGGACATTGCCATAATGTACAGACTGGTCAATCCGCAAAATATTGATACCTAGGCACAGGCGATATTATCTGTCCGTGGAAACATTTCCTGCAAATACGAAGACATTTTGCATGAGTAAACAACTTCATCTAGTTTGTATCACATTAATTCGTGAAAATTTGTCATGGCATTTCCATTTATTTCCAACACCATGCATTGCAGCATATTTCCATCTAGGCTTGGGATATATTTTGAAAAAGGAAAATGTCATGTTGGACAAAGTTTGCATCGTGTAACCAAGTGCAAAGTTTAAATAATCTGACTGTAGTATTCGTGACTTGGCTTTTTTACAGGTCGATCCGCACCCTGAATACTTTGTTTGTCCACTATGCAGCTTTGTTTGCGAAAGGATTGCATTTTTGTAAGCATTTAAGAGCACATATCTTTTCAACAGAATTCGTGTTTCATTGTCCTGGCAGAGACTGTGGAAATAGTTATTCAAACATCAGATGTTGGTGCGATCATTACAAGAAAAAGCGCAAGAACGTCTCATGTGTTCTCAATGACGTTCCCTCATCTACAAGCGACAATGCTGTTGTACATGGACATAATGTTGTAGCTCACATGGACACAGACATGACATGTCAGGGAGATGAGCATGCATATCAGCAAAGGTTGCGCCAAAAAGCATCTATAGCAAGTTTGGTGATATGCTTGAGAGCTGCCAATGTGTCCCAGCACACATGGAAGGATGTTTTGAACTGTCTACATTAAATGTGTACAGAAGCTACGCAAACGACTGATGAAGGTAGACAAGACTCAATGCAAGCAAGTTTTTGCCAAAGCCATCATGTCGAAGAGAATGCCCTAAGTGAGTTCAATATTATCCAGCCAGTTGAAAAGCTCCTAGGAATAGATGACGCAGGCAAGCCAGAAACGTTGCAGTACACACCACCTCAAGAACAACTGAAGGAACTTTGCACAGGGAAGAGCTATTCATGCAGGAATCAGATGTGGCTGACACCTGGTCGTCCGTAGAAGATGGAAGTGCCCACTTTAACTGCAGTGACTGTTTGAAGCTTCTCATATATTATGATGGGTTTACAATAGACAATCCGTTGGGGGAATAAAGCAAGGAAACGTCAGCTGGGAGCAGTACATTGCTCAGTAGGGAAGAGGCCCCAATCTTCTGATCTGAAAACTATTATGCTTGTGCTGCTTTTCAAAGAAGAATTACTGGGTAAATACTCTTGGGAGGATATTTTGGCACCTCTCAATGACGACCTCAAAGAAATGGAGATGAAAGGAATTGATCTCGAGCTGAAGAACAGTAGGACATCGGTGAATGTAAAAATTGAGTTGGAGACAACCTGGCTGTGCATGCAATTGCAGGCTATATTAATTTTGTTCAGGCGTTGTACGCATATGCAGGTATTGCACAGCTTCTAGAGACATTATTGCGTGCACAACTACTTCTGAGGGACTGACCTTGAGAACACCACCGGAGTATGACACTCAGATTGGAATATTGAAAGAAGAACAGTATGCCGAGAGTCTGTGTGCCACATTTGGGATCAGGAGTTCATGTGCATTTAACGTGCTAAGAGCTTTCCATCCATCACATTCCTTTCCACCAGAAATCATGCACGACGTTCTCGAAGGCGTTGTTCCGAGCACCCTTTCGAAGGTACTTTCACATTGTATGAGGTATGGACTGATCTGCTTAGAATATCTCAATTGTACAATTGCAGAGTTCAGCTACAGTGGCGTAGATACCAACAAACCAGAGCCTCTACGAATGGCAGGGTCAGAGGTAATCGTCAAAGAGACTGCCAGAGAAGCGTGGTGCCTAATTCGTCTGCTTCCGCTCATTTTCCTAGCAACAGGGGTATCGGAGCATAGCATAGCAGGAAGTCGAGCCCTCATTCTGATCCCGAAGTTGAACATTTTGCAATATCTGATAACGTTTACTGTCAGTAGGAGCGACCTTTGTGCCCTCCAACAGGAAATTGAACTATTCATGAATAATAACTATTCCTGAGAAATAATTATGATACCCTGGCTACGTTGGATTATTTCATAACACATGATATGCACAACTTTTTTTTAAATGTAATATGGTCCCGTCGGGATCGACCCACCCTAAATCTGAATAAGTAACCGACTAGAACAATACGCGGAAGGGAAATTTGCATCCGCTCGTCAGAACTAGAGGTACGTAATTCTCGAGTTGGCTTTCTTCAGCGCAGAGGCGTTGGTACCAACCCCATGACTTGTCGAAAATGAAGCAGTTAGAGTTGATGGAGTGGGGAATTTTGCACCACTTAGAGTGAACAAAAAACTAAGTGATTGTGAGACATGGAGATGCAACGTCATAAGAATGAACACATTTAGTCTGATTTCAACAAATTGGCGTTACTTGCCAGTTGCTACGCAATAATGATGCACAATGGGCAATGTTGGGTATTTTGGGCTAATTTGCGGTTAGACAGGCAGGCCCATTGGCAGGTCAGTGAAGTCCCACGTTCATGACCAAGGTTAATATAGGGTGATCTTGGATGGCCTTGTCTTGTGTTTGTGAGCATTCTAGAATCATTTTAGTCTCTAGATATGATTTAAATGTGCAGTTTCATACTAGGGATGTCAAGCTTCCAAATTTTGGACCTCTCTAACACTTAAAATGCAAGTTTACATGATTGACCTAGGCGGACACCTTGTCTCGGAGTCTAATCGAATTGTGCGACATGTCACAATATTTAAAATGTATTCAGGCATACTTTGTTGGCCATTTCATGCAAATATTTGCAGTAGTTTGTAGATCGGCGATGAATTTGATAGTTTCTAAATTTGTTCTGCACACATTTCACCTTTGGCCTGGTATGTAACATCAATCGCCATGGAATTCGATAGAACCTATGCACACTTATGACGAATGCATGGCTAAATAAGCTGCATTATTATCACTTAAACGCAGCTCCACCACGGTTCTTATCATAGAGGATGAGCGTTAGTATGGGTTTGGCACTTGGAGTTGGCGCCAGGCGTCTCTATCAACGGTTATCAGAGAACGTTCAATCTCTTAGCTCTAGGTATATTTTCATTGAAGCATGGGAGGATCCTCCAAGGCGGTTAGACGGATCCGTGCTGGGGAAGTCTAGCTTGAAGACGTAGTTACACTAGATGTTTCGAACCCAAAATGCATGGTGGTGCGGAGACTTGTGTGGCACCAAGTTTGGCTCACATGACACGAAGGTCCCATTTCTGGCGGCCAAATGTGTGTGCGGGATTGAAAAGAGACCACATTTCTTGTATCAAAAGGCCTCTAAAATTGGAAATATTAAAGTAAAATTATAATATTTATGTTTTGTTCCAAAAGGGCGATCGCTCCATTCGTCCCTCCCTTGGATCAAGCCTTGTCTACTGATGCACTCAAAGGATGCTACCGTTTGCGTGCACTCAACTGAGGAAGGCTATTTAATAATTCGTTGTGGGAAGTGGAATATGGTCATGTTGCAGTCCTCAGATGCAATGGAAGGGTGCATCATATTACTTGATCTTTCCCAGATATGGCACGAGCTGGCTCGGATGAGGGGCCAAGGTGGAAGCAGTGCACTGGAGAGGAACGTGGCGACAAACGCTCTGCGGAAGTTAAAAGCAGCATTCCAAGCGGGGGTTGGCTGCGATGCAGGTATGTAATTTTCTGGCCTGCGTCATATCAGTTCGCCATTGTGTGTATGACAATGTTCGCATCAACTTACATAGATATGGAGTGTGACGGCGTCGTGAAGATAGCTTCGTTAAAATGGGTGGACACCGAAGCTGATGCGAACGATATACAGTTATTTTTTGTCAAACCACGAATATAATTGCATAGCGATTGCATATTCCAAATACCTACATCAGCGGCTCAGTCCGACAACATCGTGGGGTATGGCCTAGAGGTTCTAGGAATGCTTGATCCGCACACTTCAGCAGATTTCCACACCCCATGGACCCCATGCGCCCGCAATGGGTGTAATTGCTTTGTCGTCGGTGATCAATCCACAACCGAAAAGGATATCGAGGTGAATTTTGGTGCCCGTACAGACGGCACCGTGTTTTTTCATGCACATATGTAGGTTAACATTTTCTTCTTTGCGGAAATTATGCACAATATATCTGAAGCGCTAAGTTATGAGTCTTGCCTTGTGATCTGACTTTGTTGGAACCTACAAGTTCATTCCGAGAGCCGTGACTTGACTTTGCCCATCTTTGTATTCTGGTCTGATATCGTATCGTATTTAATGTCAAGCGACGCCCTGTTCAACTCTGCGAAGATATGCAAGTGTCTGGCGCATTTGCCCGTAGCTTTTCTGCTGTCGTGAACAAAAATAAGTGGGCCAAATTAAATCCCTCATCAGAGTGTGAAGGTTAAGCGTTAAAAGTCCTCATTTAAATCTTACTAAACTTCTCTGTAGATATTCAAACTCTATTGCATACATTTCCGGCTTTTGATATGCCGGCGAGACAACGGCCAATGACAACATAAAGGTGGTGTCTTATGACATGGTTACCAAACAAAGGTGATGCAGCTGAACAAAAGATAATAGTTAATCGTATCGGTAATTTCTACATACTTTTATGATTTGTCATCCACTCCCAATTTATTTCTGGGTGGTGCCTCAAATAACAGTATCTTTTAATTTTTCTTTTTTCCCTGCAGGTTTCACGCTGCCGTCGATGCTACGTGCACGGTGGGAGTACGACAACATATTCGTGGACGGACCAAGCACCAATATGATAAGTCCACCCTATGCCGTCCATACACTAAGTATTCCGCATCAGAGGGGTAGATGTGTTAGATTGCACGGATCTCATTATGGAAGAACAGCTCCCGCTGTGTGCCATATGTTTGACCATGTTTGCTGAAAAGTTAACGTTCCTGAAGTGAAAAAATACGGTTATGCTCATGTGCGTCCACGTGTGCAACGCCGACAAGTTTAGGGGCAACAGACTGTCCTTCGCGCCACGCCTGAAGGCTGTTTTGAAGGCGTGTTCAGTTCCTACCATGATCTGATGCCCGACGGCGTGAGGGAAATGCGATCATGGGGCATTTGAGTCGCATCGGTGCCATGGACCACAAAGTTTGTTTTGACCATGAAGTATGGCATGTTTCCATTCATTTCGTGTTTCGTTTCGTAAAGTATGATGCTTTTATCCAACAGTGTAGTGTTCCTCCTGCACCGTCGGTGCAGGCATGGGATTTGATAACTCAGCGTTTTGGAAATGTATGCACACACTGCGCCTGTGTGCTGTCGAGAGCACGCGTACACGTGCTATGCTGTCGTGTCTTTTGTGATAATTTCGTGAAAGAAATACATGTTTTGTATTGCTGGTGGTATTTCTACGCTATGGTTGTCATGATGCAGCTGATCAATAGAGTAGTCAGACAGGATCCGCGGGTTACGAGGTTGCAGGACACATAAGGTCTGGTCACGTGCATGAACAGAATGCATAAGATAGGTGTTAAAATCATTGGCGTTTCTGGAAATGTGACTACATGTTTGTTGGATTGTTTTTTATTGGTTTTCGATTGTATTCGTTGGCGGATTGCAAATCAGTTCAAATATGAACAGCTTGAGATTGGCAATATTTTGCAATGGGCGATTTCGAAGTGGTCCGTTTGTGAACATCTCAAGTCGTTCATATTTGTATTTATTTTCATTTGCCGTGCGAACAATCCAAAGTTAGTCGAAAATAATTGAAGACGACCATCAGGGGGGGGGGAGGGGGCGGGGGCGCTAAGTGCTCCATAGCTTCTTCTCCCCAGTGGCAGGAGAGTTTCAGTCCAGTTGCAAGTTTCAGGAGGGCATTTCTAGATCACAATGGTGTTGTACATAAATGTTCAATTATGCATGTATCATCAACAATCCATGCAAGATTCATCAAGGAAGAATGCATCATGCCCTGGGTCTAGCTGGCCTGGAAAAAACTGTTTTCAACAACTGCTGTATGTCAATGTAGGTAGGTAGGTACATGTTTGGAAAAATAGGCTAATCCTAGACTTTGGGGATCATGAACATTATCCTTTCCAGAAAATTATTTGTTGTTTTTTTCATCTGGAAGTTGAATTTCCTAAGTTATTAACTTTTGACAACGAACTGCTGTGATCAAGTAAAAGTGCTCACAATTCACTGAAATGGGTGCAGGTTGAGTTACCATGCATAAGGTTTGGAGAAAAATATTATCCATGCTGGATGACTACAAAATATTCCTCTCCACACGCCGGATTACAATGCACAAATCCGACCCCTGCGAGTCGCACCCAGACAGCTTCAGGAACACGGCGCCCAACACGTTGATCTCCTCACTGTTCGCGGCGAGGATGCGCTTGGTGACACGAGTCAGGTGCTCCCTGCGCAGCCCCAGCTTGTGTAGGACGGGCAGTCCCATCAGGCACGTCTGCGCGCCTGAGTCGGCGACGGCAGTGACGCTGGCCGATCTTCGGGGTGGACTAGGGAGCCCCAACTTGGTGTAGGCTCCGCCGTCAATCTCAGCCGTCAGCTCGAACGTCGGGTGCGGACGGGTACACGCCCACCAACCACGCTTGCCGTCGAACACGTAGTGATCCGTGATGGAGACGAATCCCCCACGGCCCCGACTCACGCTGTTCATCGAGGGGGGCGTGCCACTGGGTGCAGTCTCGATAGCGGCAACATAATGGAACATCGCTTCTACGGGGCCACCATCTGATTCGCGGTCGGAGTCGGCAAGACGGGGTACGCGATGTCTGTGATTTGACTTCTTCCAGCATTCCAGGCACGTTGTGAACTCCTTCAACTTTCCTCTTATCCTGCCGAACTGAGGTGTGAGGCAGCCGCACCTGCATCTGAATTTTCTCTTCAGTTTCTCTTGTTCTTCGTGGCCTTGCGGTGGCTTGTGGGTTTGCCGTTCCTCCTTCTTGTAAGTGCTTGCCGCCACGCGTGGACCGTCTGTTGACATGGCCCGTGCGGCTGTTTCCTTGCTGTCCACCAGTGCGACAGTTTCCCCGAGGATCTTGCTGTCTATATCCTCGGTCCCGAGTACTTCTTTTCTTATCTCGTCATCCGCCAGACCGTTCAACAGCACCATCCGGACGATTTCGTCTGTGTAGTCCACACTCAATATGCCGGTGCACTCTGCGGAGCTGCACTGGGCCGTCTTAGTCCACTGGCACACGTGCGCCAGGCCGCGGAGACGTGCTACATAGTGGCGCACATGTTCCCCTCCTTCCTGGTTAGCGTTGAGTAGTGTGGCTCGTCTGGCACTGAGTGCTACGTTGAGGACTGCCAGTCGCTTCATTGCGTCCATGACGTCCTCTGCGCTCTTGCTGGCGATGTCGGGGTCCTCACGGAATAGAGCTGTCTCTAGCACCGGCTCGCAACATGCAAGCAACTGGGCGGTGACCTGCGCAGGGGCCATGTCAGTGCCATGGCTGAACACCCCCCATCGCCGAGTGAAGGCCACCCAGTCGTCTTCCCCGATACCCTGCTGTAGGGTTGGGCGGTTGATTTTCGGGGGCCTCTGACGCACGCTCGACTCGTGTACGTTCGTCTGATGAAGTTGCATCAGGGCAATGCATGTTGGAAGGTCAGCAGCCCTCTTAATTTCCCCACAGCCGGCCGCCTCACACTTGAGGATTGCTTGAGACATGTTCTGGGCTGGTCGACTCTTGACTGTCGTTGGTAGTTATTAATCCAGGAGCATGATCAAACGATATTCAGTTGTATAATTATATTAAGCACACAAACTGAATGCTCCTGGATTTAACCTGGAATCACACCGAAAGCATACAGTCAGTATAACGCAGAACTAGGTTAATGCACGTGTAGATCAGGTCAGTCCCGACAAGCATTAATACTTATTTGTAGTTATTGTTATCCGTTTTTAGTAAATAACTTAAGTACACCTCATTCTTTACTCACTGGCAGCTGATAAGTTGGCAATTGTAATGCTAAGCATGAATAATTATACTGTGTTTGTACTCCCTACCTTGTGTCATGGCATACTATTTACAAAGATACATGGTTCGGTTCCACCCGACTCGGCTGTAGGACACGGTACACTCACGAGGGCGTCTGAACCAGAACTGTATTTGCATTCCCGCGCTCAGCGGAGGTACGACCGTAGCGACATCTATTGGTTGCCAACTCAACCACCACACCCCATCACTTGTCATTTACTGTGCGATGCACCTAAGCGACTGAACAAATGATCATACTGCCGCAAAATACTTAAGCGGCAGATTCGAGCAGAACAAAAGTAAATGACATTTGTATCATAAGTACCCACACACATTACGGCTCCACCCCGTCACCAGTCCTGTTGCGCACAATGCATCACTTCTATGAGGCGCTGCGGACGCCGGCGCACGCGATCGGATCGCCGCGGCGCACCCCCGGCGGCGTCCGGCGGCGGCGCAGGCTGGGACGGAGGCGGATGTAGCACCGCGGCCGGCGATGACACCGATTCGACCTCGTCCGGCGTGGCGTGGGCGTATCGCTGACGTAGATGACGTCTGTTTCGTGTTAATACTCTTCCGCCTGGCAGACGAACGAAGTATCGGCGGTGTCCCGTTACCTGGGCACAACACCGCATCGATCCCATTTGCCAGTCGAGGGATTTTGCAGCGCCACCTGGCTGCCGACCTGAAGCCCCGGTAGGTCGCGCGCGCGCTCGTTGTAATGGGCCTCCACCCGGTCCCGGTGAGTAGCGGCAGCAGCTTCAGCATCATCGTTGGTGCGCTGCCAGCACGCTGCGAAACATCGTCTGTGTGCCGGCAGCATGTCCCGTACGGGGTGTCCGAACAAGATTTGTGCTGGGGAACGGCCATCCGGTCCCGGGGAATTACGGTGCTGCAGCACACCGCGCACCCATGCGTCCGGATCCAGGGCTGAGGAGCGCTCGTCCCAGCATCGTCTGATCAACGTTGCCGTGTGCTTCACGGCAGCCTCCGCTCGTCCGTTTGACTGCGGGTAGTGGGGTGAAGAGACACGATGCTGCACAGCCCATCGTGACAGGAACTCCTGGAATAATCGGGCAGTGAATTGTGGGCCACCGTCCGACCAAAGAATCTCTGGTACTCCGGCGATGCAGAATATGCCCCGTAACTCTGTCACAAGTCTGGCCGCAGTGGCATTCGTGCCAAGCGGCCGCACCATCTGCCAGCCAGAGTATGGATCCACTGCGACGAGGAAGTACTGCCCAGCGTACTGACTTAAGTCAGCACATAAGTACTGGAAGGGACGACTGGCGGACTCGTGACGGCGATACGTCTCCTTTTGGAGGGACGGCAGATCTCTTTGGCACGGCCGGCAGGTCCTGGTGATGTGTTCGATGGCCAGGTCTATTCCCGGCCAATATACGATCTGACGAGCCCGGCCCTTGGTTTTCTCTTTGCCCTGGTGACCGGCGTGCAGCTCACGCAGAACTGAGGACCTGAGAGGTCTGGGGATGACGAGGCGGCAGCCGCATACCACCAAGCCGTCGTCGACTGTGAGGCGGTCGTGCACTGCTCAGTAGGGGCGCAGAATTTCCGGGAGATCCGATTTTTGTGACGGGAAGCCGTCGAGCACCGTCTGCAATAGCAGACGTGCCTCCTCGTCTCTGTCGGCCGTCAGACGAACCTCGTTCAGTCGTATGTCAGTTTTTGACTTTGTGATCTTGTTGCTAATTATTGTGAACACCGACACGGCGTCGTCATCTTCGGCAAGCTCGTCTTCCTTTGAAGGACCTTGTGTTGGCGCCCTGGATAGCGCGTCTGGGCCTTGGTGATCTTTTCCCCGCCGCCAGCTTGCAGTCAGGTGCTACTCCATCAGCTTCTCTCGTAAGCGCTGTAGACGCGGATTTTCTATCTCGTCTAAGTTTTTGGAATTCAGGATCGGAATGAGCGGACGGAGGTCCACAAGCAGATCAAGATGCTGCAACCCACCGAGGAAAAGGCGGCATTTGCGGCACGCCTATGCTACCGCCAGTAGCTCTAACTCGATAGTGGCGTATCGAGTCTCTGCGTCCGACAGGAATCGCGAGCCGGCTTGTGCTACACGCCATGTGCCATCTGGCTGTTTCTGCTGCAGCAGAAAGCCCAGCCCTTTGAGCCGACTGGCGTCTGTCGACAACAACGTTGGGCGCTTCGGGTCGTAATATGCCAGTGTGCGCACCGACGACAAAGCAGCGCGTGCCTTTTGGAACGCCACGTCATGACACTCGTCCCAACTAAAAGTTCTCCTGGTACTCAACAGGTGGCTGAGCGGCTCTAGTAGCTCCGTCGTCTCATCGGAGAAAGGGGTGACTTGATTGACAAGGCCGAAGAAACGGCCTAGTTCCGTAAGGGACTGTGGCGCTGGGAATGACGCTATCGCGCTGGTTAGGTCAGGATCCGGCACGTAGCCATCCTCAGAGACGATGAAGCCGGCGAACTTGACTGACTTCTGCATGTGCTGAACCTTGGCAGGATTCAGAGTTACTTGGCGTTCCCTGCAGCGGTCTAAGAACCGCTTGACCCTTTGCACGTGGTCCTCTTTTGTCTTGCTGTAGACGATGACGTCATCCACCAGTCGCTGGATGCCGTCGATCCCACTGAAGCATTCATCCATCCTGCGATTGTAATGCTCCGTACGGCATACCACTATCCACACTGCTGTGGATAGTGGTATGTCGCTTCGCGACTCAAGATATGTTTTGGGGAAAATAATCGATTCAACTCGCGACTCATCCAAAAACGATTGATTCATGATTCCAAGAAATCAGAAATTACCTTAAACTGCAAATTTACCCCAATCCCATAAAAAGTGATAAGCTCTGCAGTTGGCAGCAGTCTATCTTCTCATTGCCTGTCAAAGCCAGAGAAGCTGTTCTTAAGGGTTTTGCATAGTTGGAGCTGGACAAATTTCACACACCTCAATGAGTTGTTCCTGGTTGCGGGCCATTGGATCATCATCACTGGAATCCTCAATTGGGATGGCAAATTTAAGACAAACATGGCCCTCTGTGGTTTGCATGACCCTGACTGTGTTACATGACTGGGATGCTTGGTACCTACAAGATATGCCACACTTCAAACAAATTACCTCAGGTGGAATAGCACAGTGTTTCCTAAAAACCTACATTTTGAGCATTCTTCCAAAAAGAAAGAGCAATTATATTTCAGTGAGGTAGTAGGTCATAACTGTGACACAGTGAATACATTTCCACTTGCAACACAATTTTTATGTCTAAAAGGTTTCATCTTCATGTAAATAGTCTCAATAAGTTCAGAAGAGATTGAGATATAAGAAATGAGAAAGAACCTAATCTAACATACACAATAATTACAAACCAAATAGCATATACAAAACAATAACACGAGTGCTGGAAGATACTGTTCATTCCAACTGCTGTAAAATGGCACCCCAGTCAAATTTGTCCACGGTGACCAAGTGTATCAGTCTGCTGTTGAGACTGCTTGCTGCCTCATGTTAGGTGAGTGTATAGAGTGTGAATTAATGTGGAATTTATATGATGACATATATGGCTTGTGTTTGGGTACATTACATTATTTAGTTATAATATTGTTTGACTATGCTTTATTTTTATTTCTGTATCATGTCTATGCATTTTTTTCTGTAGTGGGTCATCAAATTCTTCCTTTTGTGGGGGGGGGGCAGAAGGGTGGTTGTAAGCAATGCCACTTTGTCTGATAATTCGTGAGCCAAAATGTGTGCTGTGTTCTAGTTGTTACCCAGGGTTTCATAAAATTATTTAGCTATTTTGTGGAAGAATCATCATAGTGAAGTTTTTTTTGGGTGCTACAGTGCCCTGACTAAATTGATTTGTCCAAAATGTGAGAGGATGATGATGATTTGGTTCGGGCTTTGCAAATATTCATGTTCACTAAGTTTGAAAAACTCACCAGCGTTGGGCAGCTTGCGGCCTGAATTAACTGATGCAACATTTTCATCATAAAATTCCCCTAGCTTTTCCGCAAATCGTGAATGAAGGTTGGATTAGCTAAAAATGTGGCGATATTGGGAGGGAGAATGTCCCCGATTGCAAGGGCGTTACTACTGGGGAGCCCGAGAATCTGTTCCCCTGGAACCACCCACGGTAACTCCCGTCCCCTGCCAATGGGAAAGCTTTCCCAAACTTTTAGTATTTCGCCCATGTGGCGTGCCTGGCCGTGCCCCTCCCCCGAAAAAAAAATCCCGATGGCCCCGAAAATCCCCCTGGCCCTCACCCCGTGGATTCGCATCTGGGCTTCATTTTCGATCCGTCCCTCCTTCCATTGCCAGCTTCTCAGCGCTGTATTGGACAATGAGTTCACCTCCCCACCCTTCCCGATTGCTTGCGCTCCTGCCGACTACTGCGCATCATTATTTGTTTTGCTTGACTGTGCACATAGATACAATACAATGAAAACATCTGGCAAGCGGGTCATGCTCACCTTGCTTGCATGGACTCGATCATGCATACTTGGAATGTAGCGTGTTTCACATGGGACATTTGGAACTGTGTGCTTCCCTTCTTGTGACCGATGTCCTTACATTGATGAACAGCGGGGATGAATATGAACAGGGGGGGGCGTGAACATGTTCACCCCAGAACCGGTTAACATTGCACACATGTGCACGGGAATAGACGAAGTGCACGGTGTGGTTTCGGCTCTCGGTTAATATGTCTGACCTGTGGGTAGCAGGCCCGTGTTGAACGACTTCCAGTGTTCTTCATCTTACACGAAAGCAATTTATTTCAAGTTTGCTTAACCCTCGCCGTCTTGGGGGGGGGGTGATACCCCCTAAGGTTTTCCGCGGATACTGAAGGAACGGCGCGCGGGAGCGCGCCGAAATTTGGCATACCTTTTCCCACATCAATTTGGCATGTTGCGTCAAAATTTTGAGGTCAGGTCATCTAGGGGTCGGCGAGTTAGTCAAGGTCAAGTGAGATCACCTCCAGAAATGTTTAACCAGTCGTCACGCCTTAATGGATAGAGATATTTTAATGAAACTTTCAGCGTTTCCTTATCTTTAGGGACGAAACAAACCGCACCAGATGATTTGTTCCCCCGTTTTTGATTACTTATTAGTTTTGTATATTTGCCCATAAGAGCTAAAATCGAAGATTCTGGCTAAAGTAAGCATTTTTTATGAGAGCAAGTTGACTTCGAACAACGTTTTTTGGTCGAATTAGAAAAATAAAAATTAAAGAAAATTGAAAACTAGTTTTTGTTTTAAAAAGTTTTTTGGGTGGGTACAAATTGTTGGGCCATGGTCGATTTCGCCTTCCTTTTATGATTCCAAATAGTTTTTCTTTTTCAAATCTCCCTCAAAATGAACACCCCAGAGCCAAAAACATGATATAAGTCGTGAAAACTTAGGCCCCTAGTGACGTCACTTTGGGGGGAGGTAAGTTTGGAGTGGTGTCGGGCCCACCTCGTCGAGCACTTTCCGATGACACCTCTTTCGTTTTCGTGCGACGCTTAGTTTGGAGATTAGAGGGGGAAGTGTTGTATCAGCCCCCCCCCCCCCCCGAGACGGGGTTGAGGATATGACCGGAAAGACGGGAGGGTTAAGAATGACACCAAAATAGAGTATATTTGCTGACTGCACTCTCTTGCCTTTTGTCATCGTTTGCAACGAACTCGGGCGAAGCCCGCATGCATCGTCATGCAACGGCGCACCAGAGGGGGGGGATATAATCATAGGTGTAGGTTCTAGAAAATAATTGGGAGTTCGCAATGCATGCAGCCAATTGGCGGGTTCAAATAGATCGGGAGCAGGGTCCCATTTCACAGTTTGAAATTATTGGAGAGGATGTGGGGCAAAGCTAGCATTTGCTGGGGGATACAACAACCCCACAAAAATATACAAAGATGCGGCCCTGGTTAAGTTACCACCCCCTTAGCGGCAGGAGGTTCCCCTGGAGGAGCCGCATGAAGCCCTTGAGGAATCAGACTACAGCCTTCCACCCTACCCCCGATGGACAAGGTCCGATCAGGTAGTAGACCAGGAGTGTCGATTTTTTAAAAACATTGGGGGGGGCGAAGTGTCAAACGTACTAGACACCCCTCCGCCCCCCCCCCCAGAAAATCTCATCGGATTTCGCCCACTATATTTTCAGACCTCAATGATTCTTCTTCTTTTTTTGACGATGTGTATGTTTATGTTTATTCAGCATCCTCGCCAACGGGCAAAATCGTCCAGTAACAGGTGAAGTCACATAAGCAAAAGAGCAGTTCACGGTACATGTCAACATAACAACTTTGAGTCATAGCATGCGACTACAGTCATACAAAGGACTCGGGTCCATCGTAATTGTCAACGTCATCGTCATCGTCATCGTCATCGTCATCGTCATCGTCATCGTCATCGTCATCGTCATCGTCATCGTCATCGTCATCGTCATCGTCATCGTCATCGTCATCGTCATCGTCATCGTCATCGTCATCGTCATCGTCATCGTCACCGTCAACGTTACCTCACCTCCTCTACACACCAACAAACACACACCGGCTTAAGTAAAATATTTATGCGCCCTTATGCAGGCTAAAACACACCGGCGTTGATGGAGCATCGAAGCACAACAGGCCTGAACTGTGATGCCGATGGGTAAAGGTATTTCCTTGTGGCCTAACATTAGGGAGGGGCGAAGCCAAAGTTTTGGTGGGGCGAATTCGGGGTCGGGGAGGGGGCACAGCCTCCACAAAAGCATAGAAGTCGAAAACAATGTACTCTGATCAAACATGTGCATTGATGTAGTCATCGTGATCGCCGAGTCTAGTCAGTCACCACACACGACACCAAGCGAACTAAAATGCACAACGGATCATAGACGTCAATCAGAGCAATCGTCCTACTACTTTTCTACAACAATCTAAAAACTCCACACGTACCCAATAGCGCAGCCAAGAGCAAGAGTAGGACACACCGGGTACATGCCTCTCCGGTCACGGCCAAGGAGTCCGAAAAGGTCAGCCCAGGAGATTCCCAGAAGTGCCATCCGACGGTTTTGAAATGGATATGTCGGCTGGAATGGTTCCTTTGCTAGAGTCGGAAATAAAAAGCACAAAACTTCAGAAAGTGGGAATAATGGCAGAAATCAAAGCAGTTTTCAAATCGGCGGAATTGGAATGATCCCCGCACCAGGTGTGTCCCAATGGGGGCATTTTTACTGCAGCCCTGTTAGTACTTGTAATCCTTTCCCTCCAGAAGGTTAAGTGCGGAGTTTTCTATACCTTTGGTGATGCTTGGACTCCACCATATTTGTCTTCTTGACCTTGACCAGCCCGGCTCGCCCACGAAGACAACCACCAAGCGGCACCGGGAAATCATATCAGTTCGGACACATTAATGCCAGGTCCTTAGCACCAAGTCTGGACGAGGTGAACCTGCTATTGGATAGGCATCAACTCGACATATTATGCGTCTCCGAGACTTGGCTACGGACAGAGATCACCGACAGAGTGCTGGTCTTTCCTGGATACCGCATCACCAGATGTGACCGCACAGCGCCGTCGGGATCCCGTACCGTGTTGCGAGGCGGAGGAGTCGCCATACTGTCCCGCGAACACTTCCGAGTCGCGAGACTGGACATTGGCGGCGCCGACTCTGCAGTCGAGTCGCTCTGGCTCTCAGTGACGGGTGCCGGCCGGCGAACTGCGATCGTCGGCGCCATCTACCGGCCGCCCAGCGCACCCGTCACCAGAGGGTTGGGACTCATAGAGCAGCAGCTCCTGGCAGCGGTCTCCACCAACAAACCAGTCGTGGCCCTGGGGATCTAAATATCAACATGAATGCAGATAATTCCGACACCCGCAGCTTGAAAAACATCCTGAACAACCTGAGCCTCAAACAGCTGGTGATGCAGCCAACCCACCTCCTCCCTACACCCACGCTGCTAGACCTCATCATATCGAACATCACAGACCTCTCCACACCCGCCGTTGTACTCCCGGATCCGATAGCAGACCACCAGCCCATTCTCATCAACGCCCAGATCCGCCGACAGCGCCCATCGCGCCCCGCCCCCGTCATCACCAGGCCGTGGAGGCGCGTCGACTGGAGTGCTCTCTGTCTGAGCCTACTGACCGCTGACTGGAGGCCACTCTATGAGGCTTCCGAGGTTGATGGGAAGCTGGCGGCCCTCATGATGGCTTGGAACGCGGCCATAGATGAGCACTGCCCGGTCATCACCGTGACACGGCGTCATCCGCACTGTCCGTGGCTCCGAAATAACGCCGAGCTCACGTCAGCCATGGAGGAGCGTGACGCAACGAGAAGAAATTGGGAGACATCCAGAACACCTGAAGCACGACAGACCTACCAACAGAGCCGAAATCGCCTGAAAAGTAAACTTATCCGAGCCCGCCGTGAGTTCCTGTGTGGTGGCCTGCTGACTGACCGACGTGAGTTTTGGCGCCGTTTGAAAGTGTTTGCGCTCCGACCGACAGAGGGACCCACCGACAGTGATGATGATGTGTTAGCCCGTGCAGACAAGTTCAACTCGCACTTCGCGGAGGTGGGCTCACGTATAACGGCGGAGGTGGTGCGCGACGGTAGCCCCAAGTATGGTCCCCGGCCACCCAGAGTGTGCGCGTCGGCGCTGGCGCTGCACCCCGCCACTCTACCTGAGCTCTCTAAGGCGACAGGGCGAATGAGTTCATCCAGGGCAATCGGAGTCGACGGAGTCCCTCTCCACGCCATCAAAAATGCTTCGCTGTCATCGGCCCACATCTGCTCCATCTCATCAACTGCCCTATTGTCACGCAGGCCTTCCCCACTGCATGGAAAGTCGCCCGTGTAACGCCAATTTTTAAGTCAGGCGATCGTTCTGATCTGAGCAATTTTAGACCAATCTCAATTCTGTCTGTTCTCTCCAAAATCACGGAAAAGGTCGTCTCCATGTAATTGGTGTCGTACCTGCATGACAATCATGTACTCTCGCCCTCACAGTACGCCTACCGACCGAACCACTGTACGGAGGACGCCATGCTCGATGCTGTCGAATGGATGCTGCAGATGGTCGACCAGGGCCACGTCGCGTCGCTAACAACGATAGACTTCAGCAAAGCCTTCGACAGCGTCGATCATGGTATCCTCCTGGCCAAGCTCGGCTGGTATGGCGTGCGGTCGACGGAATGGTTCCGCAGCTACCTCAGCGACCGGAAGCAGACGATGAGCGGCGGCTCCTCCATCCTTTCCCTGACTCACGGCGTGGCACAAGGCTCCATCATCGGCCCAATCCTCTTTCTCATATTCATCAATGACCTTCCCTCGTTCCTCCCCCATGGCCGCCTATTATCCTATGCCGACGATACCCAGCTTCTAGATCATTCTCTACCCAACGTCACAGGCCTATCCAGCCTCAAGGCACGTGTCGAGGAGTCCATATCTCGTCTTCAAAGTTGGTTTCAGTCCAACAGTCTAAGGATGAACCCGGACAAAACTCAATTCACGCTCTTTGGCACCAAGGCGTCGTTAAAAAAAGGCAGCGAACTTCCAGGTCACTCTTTCAGATTCGATCATAACTCCACGTCCCACCGTTAAGGTGTTAGGTGTTCTCCTCGACCAGCAGCTTAGCTGGGATTCTCACATATCCATGGTTGTGCGCAAATGCAACGCCATCATAGCATCCCTATACAAATTTCGCAATCATTTCACCACGGATGTCCTCAAGCTCTTAGTCCAGATCCACGTTTTCCCTCACATCCTTTATTGTTTATCCCTCTGGGGCGGAGCCGCTCAGTGCCGTCTACACAGCGTGCAAAAATGCATCAACTTTGCCGCGCGACTAGTCACCGGTGTGCACCGCAACGAACATGTGTCCCCTGCACTTGTGTCATTAGGATGGCTGAACCTTGCAGAGATGGTTCCGGAGCACGATTGCGTTCAGGTACACAGAGCCATGTGTACTGAACAATGTCCGGAAGCTGTTCGTAAGATGTTTACCTCGCGGTCACAAGTATCGCAGAGGGAGACCAGAGCTGGGTCAGTCGGTGAGCTTTATCTCACAAGATGTCGACTCACGCAGACCCAACGAGGTTTTTCATACCGCGCCGCGGTCGCCTGGAACAGGCTACCAGCCGTCACCAGGCAAGCACCGAGTCGCTCTGCATTCATAAGTGCTTTGGTGCAGAGTCGCTAGTTTTACTAAATGGGTATAAGTCCATATAAGCTGTATGTTCTTGAAATGTTTCTGACACAATTGTATTTACCTGATGTGCTTACGCAACATTGTATGGGTGCAGAACAGCCACCACGTGGAAGTACCCCAATACATGACTATGACTATGACCTCATTCACCAATTTGATGTCTAATTCCCCTTGAAATTCACTTGGGACGGATCAAGGAGGATAATATTCCAAAATCTCCAAAATGACGAGATTCGCAGTGGTTGCAGCATAGCAACAACAAATCCAGATCATAATGTGCTTTCAGCAAATCAAATAACTCTGCTGTCCCAACATTTTAATCAAGGCCAAGGTTACTAAACGCAGGTCAGGTCAAATTCTCCCTTCTTATCGCAGTAAGGGTAACACTTTTCGTGCAGAACATGATGAAAGAATGATATAGACATTCGGCTTTCAAATATGTGACAAGGTCAATGGTGTTAGGTCAGGTCAAGTATTATGCTTATTCTACACTGCCGTCTTGTGTGTGGAGTTGGGATTTTTTGTGCGCGTCAACTGCCTTAGCGACATTGTGCCCGCAATGTGGTCTTATGCCGAATGCTACTGTTCCTTGTGAATTGAAATTTTAATTCAGTTTTAGAGCCACCGAAGTAGTACACCATGACATTGTGTGAACAATGATCCGAGATGACCCGACTTCGTGCGACCGGACCTTATCATATAAAGCAAATATAGAGCATATGAAGGGCAAATATAAAGAGGTGCAAAATGTCGGACAGAAGGAACACATGACAAACGTAAGGAGTCTTCACATAGGTGCAAGGGACACGAATAAGGCCACAAGGGTGCCGGGTCCAAAGGCATTTCTGGCCGCACTGCTGTTAGTACCTGTAATCATTACCCTAGTGGAAGTAAGGTCAGTCTCGCTGCTGACAGAATTGGCTTTTCTGATGGCATCAATATTCATCGCTCGAAATGCACAACAAGAGCAGCTATGTCTCAAGCAGATTCAATGGCTGTGACGAATTGGGAAATATTAATACATGGGTGACATTGGTACCTTTGGTACACCGTCCACTGTGGTGAACCGGTGCCGTAGGGCACACCTACTATGACGGACTAGGGTCGGGAAGCATAGCGTCCACTGCGGCGGATCAGGGCCGCGGAGTACACCATCCACTGTGGTAGATCAGGGTCGCGGAACAAACCGTCCACTGTGGCGGATCAGGGCCGTAGAATACACCGTCCATTGTAACGGACCGGGGCCGCGGAGCACACCGTCCACTGTGGCGAATCAGGGCCGCGGAGTACACCGTCCATTGTGGCGGATCGGGACCGCGGAGCACGTCGTCCACTGTGGCGGACCGGGACCGCGGAGTACATCAACCGTGGCAGACCAGGGTCGCAGAGTACACCGTCCACTGTGTTGAACCGGTGCCGTGGGGCACACCTACTATGACGGACTAGGGTCGGGAAGCATAGCGTCCACTGCGGCGGATCAGGGCCGCGGAGTACACCATCCACTGTGGTAGATCAGGGTCGCGGAACAAACCGTCCACTGTGGCGGATCAGGGCCGTAGAGTACACCGTCCATTGTAACGGACCGGGGCCGCGGAGCACACCGTCCACTGTGGCGAATCAGGGCCGCGGAGTACATCGTCCATTGTGGCGGATCGGGACCGCGGAGCACATCGTCCACTGTGGCGGACCGGGACCGCGAAGTACACCGTCCATTGCGGCGGATCATAGCCATCAACAGGTTAAATGATGTCATGACATGGCAATGGCGTATCTAGGATTTGCGAGAGGGGGCAAACTGATTTGGAAGGTGCCCAATTATCCCCATTTAAAAAAGTCCCCGGATTTTCACCAATATTTTTTTCTTCAAAGGGTGTTCTTTACATTTTTGTTATATAATAATTAGTGACCAAATTAACTGTTCTGTGGAGGGGGCGGAATCTACCACCATTATTTCGGAATGACCGGATTTCAACCCTAACTCCCCCCCCATCCTGTTTGAAGGTTTTTCTTTTGGTATCCCTTGAAAAGTCACCTCACACTGCTGAAATTACACCTGAACAAATCACTCAAAAATGTAACATTTGGCAATATCAGGCATTCCAATTAATAACGCCCGGTCGTCAAAACGCCAACGTTCGTACACGTGTACATCCGCCTTGCGCAGTCGGCACATTCGCCACTCTACGTGCGCTTTTCCGGTGTCTGCTAGGCCTCCCACGTTTTTGCTAATTACTGTCACATGATAGTCTTGTGCCACATTTGACATGTGGAATGCCTGGAATGGCGGCTCGCTGGAAAAAAAAATCGATAAATTAAATTCGATGTATTAGTTCCCTTCTTCCCACGTTTTCTCCCACGTGATTAAGAAATCCGGAGACACACTGAACTTTGATGCACCTCATCTCTTTGGTTAAATAAGTTCCCAGATTGGCTACCGAGCCGTGACCCTGGCTAGGTGTTCGTTTTTTACCCGTTGCGATTTTCTTCTTCTATGGATGTGTTTTAAGGCTCCAGCCAATTTTTGGTAGGGGCCCGGTACAAGTTTGAGACCCAGCTCTTTTTTTACAGCTTTGTTGCCTTTATATACACCGATTATATTTTTTGGTATCGGCGCGTTTTCGAAGACGCCGATGTGTTTATTTAGTGTCCGATCTATTTGTTCCTTGTATACGATTAATTCCATTTTTGAGGGCCCAGCCTGTTTTTTTAGGCCCCGTGCGGTCTGATGGCCCTGGTGTGCGTGGAGGGGCTCCGTTATGCTTTTATTTATCGCTACCGATGTGTTTATTTCGAGCTGCAGCGCATATTTTAAGGCCTTGTCGCTTTTTGCGAAACTCGTACGCTTTGATTACCGACATTACATTTTCGGATTACCGACGGAATTTTGGGCCTGGAACGCGATATTTGGGGGCCTCGTGGTCACTTGTTGGTATCCCTAGCTCGAGCTTTAGTGGCCAGGACACGTTTTTGGGGGCCCAACACGTTTTGTGGACTTTTTTTTAGCGGTTATTGGGACCCCAGAGTGATTTTCCATGTCGGAACTGTTTTTCGTTGCCCCGGCTTCATTTGTTGGATGATCACGATGACACTTTTGAATCCCCGGTGCGACCTGTTATGCCCCTAGCGTGATTTTCAGGGATCGGGGCGAGGATTATTGGTACCCCTAGACTCAGCGTGACTTTCTGGAGCCCCGGCCCGACCGTTTGTGACCTCCGTTCTGATTTTCTTGAACCCCAGAACGACTCTTTCGAGCCCCAGCATGATTTTCAGGGGCCCAGACGGGAACTTTTTAGGCCCCAGCGTCATTTTCAGAAGCCCCTGCGCGACTTTTTGGCCCCAGTGCGATTCTACGGGGCTCTGGTGCGATTATTGGAGGCCCAAACTGGATTATTAAGGAGACTGGCGCAATTTTTTTTTCAGGAGCTCGACGCGATTCTCGGGGGCCCCACAACCTGTCAGGGGGAAGCTGCCCACAATGTCCCCTCCCCATTTGGCATGCTACTGTGCCGTGCAATTCTGCAACATAAGCATATAGGAAGAGCTCATCTGTTTCATCACTCACGTGAATTCAAGTCCCAAGTTCTCCAGACAGTTTAAGGAAAGTCAAACATCTCCTACATGGATAGGCAAGGATGGACTATTAGGCAACAGGGATACCATGGAATTCAAATCATAGCACTCTTGCTGCAATACACACCTTGTTCCGCAGGATGCTGTAGAGATGGATGCGCTCCTGAAGTTTGGTCAGGGTTGGAGTTGGAGGTGGATGGAGCAGCACTGTGAAGGACATTGCATATGGTTCAAAGGACTTCTGTCTATCTACATTAACAATGCAGGTAATGAAGTAACACTTTCATTAATTGACTTCTATGGTGTCCTGAGTGAGCAGTAGAATCAAGATGGGTTCTTGTGATATACGTTATAGAAGAAATGTTATAATGGAGCTTTTATACTCCAGTGGGAATGGTTTGGATTCACTCATTAGTGAATCCATACGATAACCTAATAACCATAACAAACATAAACTAATCTAGCATATCCTAACCACCCTTTGAAGAAAACAATTTGTAAACAATTGTAAGCAATATATTCTCTGAAAATTGTATAACTTAGAAAACCGAATCAAACCTAGCCTACCCTAACGTCAGCTGCTTTTGAAAGAAAAACTACCGATTTTTAGAAATTTTTCGACACTTGTGAAAAAATTTCACAAAGAAAAACTAAACTAGCCTAACCTAACCAAACCGGTATTATTGTGCTTTAAGGTGGTAACAAGACAAGTTTTTACACAGGTTTGTTTCCATAAAGCAAACAAATGGGTTAGGTTTGGTTAGGCTAGGTTAGTTTAGGCTTTTTAAGCTCGAAAATTTGTCAAATTGTTTTTCCAATTTTAAACAAAAATGGGATTGCACAGAAAGCAAGTGGTCTCATCATCTTAGTCACCCTCATGAACATGGTATTCTGAAGAAAAATTCAACAAAAAATACACCTTTAATTGCAAATTAACAAATAATTGTTTCTTCAAAGCAACTCATGTTAGGTTAGGTTAGGTTGGGTTAGGTTTTTAAAGTTTGAAAATCTTCAGAAAGTAAAACGCTTGAACTATTTATTTTTTTATTTTGTTTCTCCAAAGGGTGGTTAGGCTAGGTTAGGTTAGGTTAGGTTATGCTGAATTTGTATTGATTTTTATAAATTTCTTTTTATGCTATGTTACCTAACGCAAAGCCCCTTTTTTGGTGTTATTTTGCTCACAACCTGAAAAGCAAGCATTTGCCCAGAAAAATGAGTGGTCCCATCATCTTAGTCACATGCATAAACATTGCATTCGAATGATAAATTTCAAGAATTCATAAAACACCTTAAAGCACAAATTTACTATCAATACTAACCTATTCGTTTGCTCTATGGAGGAAAATGTATGTAAAAACTTGTCTTGTTACCACCTTAAAGCACAATAATACTCAAATATGGTGGGTAGGTAGTTAGGTATCTGGCATTAATATAGAAACACCGTGCAGAAATAAAAAATGCATGGACTTGACTTGTTGAAGCTTACCTGCCAACTTCTTCCTCCATTGTTTCTTTGGGAATTAAATATCAGCAAGTTATTAACTGCTTAAAATCACACCAATCTCTAGACACATCGGGTGTGAAGTATAAAAAATGAAGCAGCGCGACGTCATATCAGTTTGGCCACCGGATTAAACATCGCGCGCAACTGCACGACAAATGTCTCACCTCCGTCATATTTGTCGAAAACAATCACTAGTTTGAGACTCTAGGATTTTTGTACTTTGACTTTTTATCTTTCGATGCTACGGTTTTGGATGTTCTGGAGAACAGACATCACGACCGGTGGTCGCTATACCAAATTCTATTTTTCAAGGAGGGAGACAGGAAATTTGCAACTTCAAACACATAATTACTATATTGCTGCTAATTACTGGTTATTGTTGGGTGGTATTTTCTTTCCTGACTCAAACGCATCAATGAAGGCATTCTCGGACTATGCCTAGCTGCGCCAGCATGCATAATACAAATACAGGGTAGTCCTCCATTTTGTCGATAAAAAAATCATGTAACGTGCTAAACTATATGGGCAATGCATATACTTTGTATGTTTCATGCGCAGCACCGCCCCCCGCAAACTACAAATAATTTTGTGGAGGAGTAAAGTACAATTAAAACCATTTAGACATCAGGGAGATGCCCCATCTCAGCCTCCGCCTTCAGCACCTAAAATATCACACAAACCATAACGTAAAATTCCCTTAACGTAAAGTCCACCTGCCTGCACCTTGATCGCAAACATTCGCTATTATAGACAGGCATGTGACGTACTCGCTTTAAAGGCGGCGCAAATGACCTTTATGGTCCGACACGCCTAAAAAGCACTCTCCCCCCCATGTGCAGCGAAATTGAAACATGCCTGTCGCTACCAATTTATGCAATATATGAGGAAAAAGCTGTGACGTCAACAAGGCTTGAGGGGAACATTGGTGTACCTTTTAAGGTTTGCTTTGGAAGTCATGTGCGCCATAACTGTAGAGAGGAGAAGCAACTCTATTGCTACAGAAAGCAATAGATACTAATATATTGCTTTCTGTAGAAATATAAATTATAATGCAGTGTCCATGCAGCTTATTGCTGAGTTTTGTCTTTCATGGTATCATAAGCTGGCAGATTGGCTCACACATGGCTCTCGCTGGTTCAGTTTGAGACTTGGTTTCCCCATATCAATATTGAATGCATGCACATGGTCACTGGGCATCTACCTAGGTAGGCACCAGGTAAATATCAAGCTGATAGTGTGATGGGTGGGCTGTTGAAGATAATTATAGATTGTACATCCATTGTACATGTATATCCACAATCTCAATGATAACTGTGATTGTTGGTCACTGGTTCACTCACTGGTATTCAAATTTGACAATGTATGGAAATTGAGAATGGAATGAGTCTTGTTCAAGATCCATATGCATGTGGTTTTGCCATTGGTGGTGTCTACAAACCTCAGCATGACAATGCAATTGTTGTTTTGTGGCTGAGCATATTTTTTGGGGAAAATTGTTTTGGCCTTCCCCCCCTGGCCCCCCCCCCCCCCCCCCCCCCCCCCCCCCCCCCCCCCCCCCCCCACCCAAACCCCCCGCCCCACCCCCCCCCCCCCCCCCCCCCCGCCCCCCCACCCCCCCCCCCCCCCCCCCCCCCCCCCCCCCCCCCCCCCCCCCCCCCCCCCCCCCCCCCCCCCCCCTAAAAAAACCCCCCCCCCCCCCGGGGCCTGGGGGGGCGCCCCCCCCCCCCCCCCCCCCCCCCCCCCCCCCCCCCCCCCCCCCCCCCCCCCTAAAAAAATAAAAAAAAAAAAAATAAAAAAAAAAAAAAAAAAAAAAAAAAAAACAATCTGGTTTAAAATGTGTTAGCATCAGCCAATCGCAACATTTTATGATGTACGTTGTCCTTCCACAGGGGAGGGAAATCCAGCTATTTTGTTTTTCCACACCATTTTGAATTTTGTAGCAAAAGGTGGAGCAAACCCACTATCTAATCCAAATCTGTTTCTTTTCAGTACAAAATGTGCTGGTTAACATCAACTACATTTGCTATGTACCGAACATGTCTGATGTTAGACAAAGCGTCCACAGTTGAAAGATAAGGAACTGAAATATGTATATCTACATGTACTTCTTTCCGTGAAGAATATATTTTATTTTATTTTACTTGATTTTCAAATTCCTCCGACGTCTTGGAGGCGTCCTCATCTGTGTTTCGAGCCTCATTATCCTCTTAGCAGGGTGCTTTTGCGTCCTAGTCCTAAATATTCCATCCTAGGGTCCTCCTCTGTCAAAATATGGGCCTTATCTGACTGGTCTCAGTGGCCTTCTCTCATTCCTGCGGAGACCTTCTTACCCATCTTGGGGCCCGTCTTGAGTCTGGAGAACTCTCTCCTATCATATGTCATTATTGTCTATTGTAGGGGTCTCCTCTTCCATCCTGGGAGCCTCGTTTTCCAAATTGTGAACATCCTGCCATCCATGGGAAGCCTTCTTGTCTAACCTGGGTGACTTCTTGCCAGTCTCGATGGCACCGTTTTCGTCCTGGCACCTCCTCCCAATCCCTGTTCTACGTCTCTTTTAGGGACCTTATTAGATTTCCTTGTGGCCTCGTTGACAGTATTGGGGCCTCTTTGACAGCATGATCTTCTGTCCCGTCGGCCTCCTTCCTTAATACAACGAAGAATGGCTCTTAGATGCTCCTGGGTTTTAGGCATTACGTGTAAAGAAAATATACGACCTTTCAAATACCAGGAGGTGCTGAGTTGACATCAAAAGTAAAGATAAAGGTTGTATTTTATTACTCAACGTTTCGGCCAGGGGCCATCGTCAGGAGTGATGAAAAAAGCTCCAGCTTAAAAAAATTGAAAAAGGCACGCGGGAAAGAGCGTACAAAAAGACACGTAGAATGCAGAAAAGCCTCCTCAGTGGTGCAGACACTCACAGAAACTCCAATGTTGGCTATTCCCTCCAATAATTTGAACGTTTAACATTGGACCCTATGGAGTGTGCCCCCCCCAATCCATTTGGCCCCGCCCACTGCATTCGGGTGTTGTGCCCATCCCAGCAATAATTTTCAGAAATCAACACACCCGTACCGAAATGTGACATTGGGTTCCATATTTCCGTGCATGTTGATTGGATCTCCGGTACCGGTGCGTCTGTGTTCGGTGGAGGGTGTGTGGATGGCGGTGGTGGTGTCGGTGAAGAGGCGCTCACGTCTGTAGCTGATGACGAGCTGTGTGGAAGGTGGGACAGACACGAATGACACGAACTCCTCACGGCTACTTACAGCGTCAGCAGCCGCCGGAGGTTTGTGTGCTGAGGCTGTCGTTTGCGGTTCTAGATTGGTACGAACTCGATGGTTTTGCACTGCAGGGCCTTTGTGCCCTTGTGTGTTCGAGGGACGCTGATGCTGAAGAGCTGTGTGGTGATTGAGTCGCCGGCTTAGCTGTTGCGGATGTGGTCGCTGGAAGGATTATTTTGTATTTTGTTTGCGGCGTATCTGAGGTGTTGATGCGTCGCCTGACACTCCGTTTGGTCTGTACTCCGCGTGTGCTGCTGCTGGTGTTTATTCGGCGTGGGCAATTGAAGTGTCATGCTATAGCCGGCGTTTTGGCGCAAGACGTGCCGGTCAGACTGGTGTCACGTGTATGTCGTTCCCTGGGAATGGCATTGGCTCGCTAGAAATGGGAGTGGACAGAGCAGAATGTGGCAATATTTTGGAGAGTGGCTTGACAATGTCATGCAATTCCTACACCGACCTGTGGTATCGACTACGACGTTTGCTCTCCCGCTCTCTGTCTACGTAAGGAGGGAATAGTCTTGTTTTGCGTTCAGTTAGATACATTTCTTCCAGATTATTGGGTTTCATAACGTACCTTGCACCAGTATCTATTTCGCGCGATAGTTAATTTGTTTTCTCTGACGTCCTTGGAGAATCACTATTTGCAATAAATTTGTGCCTTTTTTCGTCCCCTTTTATGAACTGGTCCATGCGATGCCGGTGCCAGCCGCTTCTTTTGTGCATAGAGCACTCGCTGACAATTTGTAATGGATTTGCACGGTTTATTGGAAGGGCTCCAATGATGAAGAAAACGAAACACATCCTTTGAAAGCTAATCATGAGCTGATTACTCCGACGCAACTTTAATCAAAACCTATCGATTGCGTCCTTAACCCGTCTTCCCGGTCGGATCCTCACACGCCGTCTCGGGGGTCAATATAAGCCCCACTCTAATATCCGAACTAAACGCTGCACGAGAACGAAAGCGCTGGACAGGTATGGCCGAAACCACCCCAAAAATGTTATCCCCTGAAAAGTGACGTCATTAGGGGGTCTATGTGATAACGACTGACGTCACGTTTTGGGCTCTTGGGAGGTCATTTTGGGGTAGATTTTAAAAACAAAGATTATGTGGAAACTCAAAAAGAAGGCGAAATCGAGTATGGCCCCTAAGTGTTTACTCACTCAAAAATGAAGATTTTATTCTTTTTTGGAAATTTTCAACATTTTGAGTTTTCAATTTTCTTGAATTTGTATGTCCTAATGGGTAGAGTGCACCGGGAAGCGTTGTCCTAAGTCAACTTTCCCTCATAGAAAGTGTTTACTTTAACCATAATCTTCCACTTTAGCCCAGTGGGAAAATGTGCAAAACAAATGTCATCAAAAACGGAAAAAATTCGAGGTGACCTCATTTGACCTTGAATCACTCGTTGACTCTAGATGACCTGACATCAAAATATTCACACAACATGTGAAATCGATGTGGGAAGAGCTATGCAAAATTTCGGTGCGCTGCCGCTCGCCGCTTCTCAACTATTCGTGGAAACCCTTGGGGAGGGGGGGGCGGAAAATGAACCCCCTGGGTTGATGTGTTTTGATAAATGTTACAATTGTTTCAATTAATCGGGTAGACTGCTAAGCAATGGCTATGCGGCTGCTTTATTTGGTGCCTATCATCTCTTCAAATTATTGGCAACGATATGCAGCAGGTTGCACTGCCATGTATTTCTGCTGTGTGTGCAATAATTAATAAAACGTTGGTTATCCATTATAGTCCCCCATGAAGGGCGAGGCCCTGAAAGTGTCGGAGCCGTTTCACAGTGGTGGAATGTGTGTGCGTTTTAGTTTGTGACAGCTAGCCATTGCCCAGACCTGTGTAAATGCCTGACGGGCCGCGATGCCGGAGAGCGCACCACCGAATGAAAAGATCGGCCCCAGACCCCATGTCCAGTCAAGTCCAGTCTCGTGACTGTCCCAGCACATGGACAACACACAGGGTATACAGCACTGGGCGGTGGCGGCGGGTCCACCACGGCATCGATGCCCCAGCACACGGATGATTGCAGCACCTCAAGTGATTGGGTATGATCCAGTTTTTACTATAAATGTAGGACAAGAACAGGGCCACAGGCGGCCTGTTTAAGCGGACTGATCTGACTGCTATGAGGCCTCCGCGTCGCCGGGTGATGAAGTAACTAACGCAACCTGCTGTCGCGGGTCTACGGAGCGGGTCATTTCAGGACCGTACCCGATACCTGGGTCACAGCCACCTCGCTCTCCAGGCCACCGGAAGGGCCTGTGTCGAGCCGTACCCGGAATATGGGCTAAGGGAAGCTCTTTTGTCCGCGCTGTTATACAGCAGCATCAATCGGACCCCACATCGGCCAATTCGCCCGCTCTGCAGCAAATAATCAGCTCTGATCAAACCAGGTGAGCGGCCTGTCCGCTGCACTGCCGGAAGCGTAATGTCACTGCCGGAAACGTGATGTCACTTCTGGAAGTACGTCGAACTTGGCTTGCGGAAATGGACATAAAGGCTCATGTAGGAAATGGACATGCATGGGTGTAACGTTAGCCGGTTCTGGGGGGGGGGGGACATGTCCCCACAGTTTTGAAAATGACCTAATTTGTCCCCTCCAGTTTTGAACTTGCTCTCCCTGTTTTTTTTCTCGACAAGCTTCGATTGTCTCTTATTTTATCATACTTGTCATTACAAACAACTTTCTTTTTCATGCTCTCTGCGCGTTATTGATGTATGCCGACTGGACATGTCGTGTATATGTCGGCTTTATATTGGCTGTTATGTAACTTGTGTAAGCAATCGTTTGCAAAATATTCTATCCGGAACACCATCCCATCAGCCGCCATAGTCGGTGGGTCGGTCAGTCTCCAGTGTCGTCTCAATACACCGGTTTCTAGAGTATCATTAGTCTGCTCTACTCGAAGCGTGACTGGTCAGTTCTTGTAGACAGGTATGGCGCAGTACATGTTCTGGCGGCGGCCCGCCGGCCCGCCGCGCCCAAACGTTGCTCGCTTGCGCCCAATCGGGAAGGTCACCGATGAGAGATGCAGGACCATACCAATGGCTTCTTCGAAGTCCAAGGATAGGGCTACATTCTGCCGTTAACTGCAGCTCTCGGTACAACTCGTTCTACACGACACAATATCGTGTATAACGAAAGTTAAATGGGGAGGGCCAACTTTGCCAATGAACACGTATGCCGGGCTGAATATCGATATTGTCACAACGGAGCTGGGTTGATCTGATGAACGAAATGGTCTGATGAACGCGGCTAGAGAGGGGGGGGCGGTCCCTCCTAGCAGCCAAGAATACAATCAAAACAATGAAACTTTTTTTCACCACGCAAAGCCATCATTTTTTTTGGCGCACTTCGCGCGCCGAGAACGTTCTCGGTTCAACCACATTATTAGTTTGGTCGAGCCCCCCTCAAGAAAACCTTGGCTGCGCCCCTGCTAATGAACATACCTTATGTTCTTCTGGCCGCCTTGATATTGACGTACGGTTCCCAGCAAATTGCAATCTACGCGTGCACACACGCGCAGGGCCGCATGAAGTCCGGAAGGTCCGAAGATGGACAGCGAAGTTTCTTCCATCAGACGGTATTCGTGTTCTTGAATGCTGCCTACTAAACGCCAAAAAATACGTTATGGCCCGAAGCGCTCATGAATGCAAATCGCCGGCATCTCAGCATGCATGTCTCCATAGGGAATTATGTGAAAATGTGTGAAGGTGAAGTTAAGGTGAAGTGAAAGTGAAAATGTGCAACACTCCTCTTGTTAACTGGATAAGGATTTCCCCTAACGTCCACTCAGTTGCATATGCATTGAAACACTACTTATGACGTGATGTTTTTGGCAATGACATAAGCATTTAACTGGCCAAATTTCAATCTTCTCAGATATTTCTGTTCTTTTTTACATAGACAGTTGGAAAAAATCAGTTAGACAGTTGGAAAAGGCAGGGATAGGGAGGACTTGCACCGGAACGGGCTAGATTAGTGGAGCAAAACACCTAAAAGCACAAATTTAGTGTCCTTTCCTCTGCAAATGCATGCTTTTCAATTGGGAGTAAAAATAACACCAAAAAAAGGGTGTGGAGTTAGGAAATATAGCATAAAAATTACGTTCAAGATGTAGGATAACCTTACCTAACATAGTCCAACTTCCCATACGATAAATGGATTGTTTTTAATTGAAATTTTCAAGGCATTTTTCTCAAATACTTTCAACTTAAACCTAACCTAACCTAGCCTGAACTGTTTATTTTGTTTAAAGAAAAATCATTACAAAAAATATTTCTCAACAACTTTTTTTTCTAACTTACAACAAAAGCCTGACAAACCTAAAGGACCTGACAAGGAAAGCACAGCATTCCTTGTCAATGTGGGCCAAAACGTTTCACCTTATTTTACTTTCAATCATGGCAAGCAAGGAAATCGTCCATTTCTTCTCACAATTACACAAACCTAACCCCTTGGTATGCTTCATGGAGGTAAAATGTGTGTAAAACTTGTCTTGTGGTTACCTTAAACTGTGATAATACCTGGTTTTTGGGTAATTTTTTAGCTCATGGTACTCTTTGACTTCATTCAGAATTCGAAACCTCCTATTCCGTCTTGAGGGACTCCTCGAGTCCAGCAGGGGTCTCCTTTTTCTCTTCTAGAGACCTTTTTCAAATTAGGGGCCTCCTCTCACGTCTTGGAGGCCTCCTGCTTTGCGTTTTGATTCGATCATTGCTCATTTTAAGGGTGGCCTCTTATCTTCTGGTGGACTCCTCTTCTCTCCCAGGTGCCTCCTCTTCCTAACTACAAGCAACCTTTCCTATCTCAGTTTCCTTGTCATTTTCTGGGGACCTTCTTACCCGTCTTGGAGCCTTCTTTCTCGCCTGGGAGCCATCCCTCTTATCTAATGGCCTTGCTCTCATATTTTAGGGGCCTCCTCCTTCATCATGAGGTCTCATTTCCAATCTTGTGCTGTCCTCTTCCGAATTAGGTGTCTCCTGCCACGTTTCTGTATCATCCTTTTCTATCTTGGTGGAACCTTACCCGTTTTGGGGCCTGTTTTGCGTTTCCGAAACCTCATTTCATATCCACTGGCTTTCTCTTCCGTCTTAGGGCCTTCTCTCATTTTTGGGGGGCCTTTTTTCCCGTATTGGGGCCTCGTTTGCAATCCTGGGGGTCTCCTTTGTAATCCTGGGGGCCTCGTTTGCAATCCTAGGGGCCTCCTTTGCAATCCTAGGGGCCTCCTCTGCAATCCTGGGGCCTCCTTGGCAATAATGGGGGTCTCCTTTGCAATCCTGGGGGCCTCTTTTGCAATCCTGGGGGCCTCCTTTGCAATCTTGTGGCCTCCTTTGCAATCCTGGGGTCCTCCTTTGCAATCCTGTGGGCATCCTTTGCAATCCTGGGGGCCTCCTTTGCAATCATGGGTGCCTCCTTTGCAATCATGGGGCCTCCTTTGCAATCCTGGGGGTCTCCTTTCCAATCATGGGGCCTCCTTTGCAATCTTGGAGGCCTCCGTGCCAATTGTCGGCACTCTCTTGATTTCTGGGGCCTCCTATGCTCTCGTAGGTGACTCCTTTTTTCAAATTCGGGGCCTCCTCTCACGTCTTGGAGGCCTCCTCACCTGTGTTTAGACCCTCATTATCCTCTTAGCAGGGTGCTTTTGTGTCATAGTCCCAAATATTCTCTCCTAGGATCCTTCTCTTCCAAAATGTGGGCCTCATCTGGCTGGTCTCAGTGGCATTCTCTCATTCCTGCGGAGACCTTCTTACCCATCTTGGGGCTCCCTCTTGCGTCCGGAGAAATATCTTCTATCATTTCTTATTTTCTATTGTAGGGGCCTCCTCTTCCATCTTGGGGGCCTCGTTTTCCAAATTAAGAATATCCTGCCACCCATCGAAAGCCTTCTTGTCTAACCTGGGTGGCTTCCTGCCCGTCTCGGTGGCATCCTTTTCGTCCTGGGGCCTCCTCCAAATCTCTGTCCTATGTCTCTTATTAGGACCTGATTAGATTCCGCGGGAGCCTCGTTGCCAGTCTTGGCTCCTCCTTGACAGCATGATCTTCTGTCTCGTCGGCCTCCTTGCTCACCTTTTGTTCCTGCGCATTTCCGGATAAGGGCCTGCGCAAATTTCAGGGGCGCGCCGCCCCCCCCCAGTCTCACGGCAGGAGGGGCGGCTGCCCCCTCTGCCCCCCGGTGGCGACGCCCCTGGGTGCATGTAATGAACCTCCATCTGCATGCTGCATGAGAGCATTGCACTTATTGCTTCACAAAGAACAATAACATGTTGAAAGTACTGTATTTTCAGGAATGGAATCCTGTGCTGATAACATTTTCTGAGTTATAAATTTGCAGATCAGATCTACATCATTTGTGTTAATAAATATGATACATTCATAGAAATGCATACACCGGTTTGTGGACAAGAAGTTATTCTGATGATTTCTGATGTATTGAAACATGACAAATTTTCATGATAGAAGCAGGCAAAGTTAAAGTACTTATATCTCAATAAGTGGTCAGTTCACTAACAAGACAGCAAATTCACTCAAATAGCACTCAAAACATCAGTTGGTTGGTTATTGGTTTTACGACACGTCGACCGTTGAGTCATGTAGCGTCCCCAATCTCTCACGCCGATTAGTCGCGGGCGAAGAGTAGCGACAGGTGAGACTCGAACCCACAACATTTCGATTGTGAGACAAGCATCTTACCCCTAGACCACTCGTCCCCTCAAAACACCAGTTGGTCCATTCTTTTTGCAAGTTTAAAATTGATGATAGTGCTTACTTGAATCATGTTTAAAGCGCATGAAGGAAATACATTGCTGACACTTGTAAGGAACTGATGTGTGTAACATTTAATTAACATTTATAATGCACTGATGTTTGTACACAAAAATAGCTCACTATTCTAAATAGCATGGGGAGTATGATGCCATATATCATGGATAATTTATGGGCAAAATGTTATGCAGCAGATTCCCTGCATTGTTACTTAGTTATTTGGGCTTTAGGGCACATCGACCATGTTGATCATATAGCTCCCTGCATTGTTGTTAACGGATATATCAGTATGTTTGCAAATTGACTTATGAATGAATCCATACCATTCCCACTGGGGTATAAAAGCTACATCATAACATTGCTTCTACAATGCATATAACACAAACCCATCTCGGTTGTCCTACTTACTCAGGACACCATAGAAGTCAATTAATGAAAATGTTACTTCATCCCCTGTATTGTTAATGTAAACAGAAGTCTCTTGAACCGTATGTTATGTCCTTCACAGTGTTGCTCCATCCACCTCCAACTCCAACCCTGACCAAACTTCAGGAGCGCATCCATCTCCAAAGCAGTCTGTGGAAGGAGGTATGTATTGCAGCATAACTACTGTGATCTGAATTCCATGGTATCCCTGTTGCCTTATAATCCATCCTTGCTGATCCATGTAGCAGATGTTTGACTTTCCTCAAACTGTCTGGATAACTGGGGAGTTGAAATCACATGTGAGTGATGAAACAGATGAACTATTCCTGGATTCCTATGTTGCATCAGTGCATGGCACAGTTACATACCGAATAGGGGAGGGGGCATTGTGGGGAGTTTCCCCCTCCCCCCACCTCCTGACAAGTTGTGGGGCCCCCAAGAATCCGCCGAGCTCAGGAAAAAAATGCGCCATGCTCCCTAAAAATCCCACTCGGTCGACCAAAAATCGCACCGTGGCTCAGAAAATCACATTGGGGGCCTGAAAAAGTAGCGAAGATACTTTTGGCGTCTGATATATCTGATATATCTGATATACCCTGATAATGACGCTGGGGCCTCAAAAGTTTGCACCTGGGCCCCTGAAAATCACGCTGGGGCCGCAAAAAAAGTAGTGCCGGGGTTCAAGAAAATCACGACGGGGGCCACAAACGGTCGTGTCGGGGCCTCCTGAAAATCACGCTGAGACTGGGGTACCAATAATTCTCACCCGAGCCCCTGCAAATCACGCTAGAGGCTTGATAGGTCCCACCGGGGCTCGAAAAGTCTCGTTGAGATCACCCAACAAATGAAGCCGAGGAAATGAAAAACAGTCCGGACACGGAAAATCAATCTGGGATCTCAACAATGGCTCCAAAAGCCCACAAAACTTGTTGGGCCACCAAAAAGTATCGTAGCCACCAAAACTCGCGCTAGAGATCCCAACAAGTGACCACGGGGCCCCAGAAAATCGCACTTCGCACTGCATTCTTTTGGTCTAGAAAAAAATGCATGCCGCTTCTCTTAAAAATCTCACTGGGGCCAAAACGTCGCGCCGGAGCACCACAAGTTGCAGCTGCCTTCCCAAGAACCAATATATACCCGGAATGTCACCCTGCGGACACAAAAATTGCGTCAAGGATCCAAAAAATAAGAAATCGTCGGACGCCGGAAAAGAAACCTGTTCGGGCACCGAAAATAAACAACGCACCGAGAGCCCGAAGAATCGTACCGGGTTCCAAAAATGGCCTGCAGGGGGCTTACAAAAAGTAAACTTCACCACAAAAACCACACGGAGACTCCATCGAATCGACCAGAGCACCGGAAAATTCAGAATGGATCCCGAAAAAAATTATCCGAAAGGCCTTTCTACTCTCGATCGTGCAATCTGCGGAAAAAACACGTTGAGCAGCCGCAGTGGCGTACTAAAGGGAAAATGCCCCTCCCTAACGTTAGGCACCAAGGAAATACTTTCACCCATCGTCATCACAGTTCAGATCTGCTGTGCTCTGATGCTCCATCAAGGCCGGTATGTTTAAGCCTGCATCTGATCGCTGAAGTATTTTTAGTTAAGCCGGTGTGTTTGTTGGTGTGTGGAGTTAGGAGGATGGTAACGGTGACGGTGACGGTGAGGATAGATACGAGCCCACTATATGGCAGTGCAGTCGCATGCTGAGAGTTGTTATGTTGACATGTACTGTGCACTGCTTTACTAATTATGTGACTTCACCAGTTATTGGACGATTTTCCACGTTGGTGAGGATGCTGAATAAACATAAGCATACACATCGTCGAATACAAAATCAGAATTTCTGGTATCTGAAAATATAGTGAGCGAAATCCGATGAGTTTTTGGTTGGGGGGGGAGGGTCTAGTGCGTTGGAACTTCGCCCCCCCCCCCGACGTCTTTCTTTCTTAAATCGACACCCCTGAAGCTTACAGTTACTACAAGACAAGTATGAAGTGTGTGTGTGTGTATGTGTGTGTGTATATGTGTGTGCATGTGCTTGTGTCTGTGTGTGTAGGTGTGTATGTGTGTGTCTGTGTGCGTGTATTTATGTGTGTATGCATGTGTGTCCCAGCAGTGGCGCAGCCGGGATTTGGTCCAGGGTGGACGAACATCCGAAGAGTCACCTATCTACTTGGCCACCACCACCCCACTTCTCTGGTACTGCTCGGTTTTCAGGGACGTTGTTTTCAAAAACCCGATATACATACATTATATATATATATATATATATATATATATATATATATATATATATACATATATATATATATATATATATATATATATATATATATATATATATATTTACATATATAGATATAGATTTATATGTAAATATATATATACATATGTATATATATAAATGTTTATATATATATATATATATATATATATATATATATATATATTTATATATATGTATATATATATATCTATATATATATATATATTAATATATATGTATATGTATATGTATATGTATATGCATATGTATATGAATTGTATATATACATATGAATATATACGTGGTGTGTTCAAAAAGTAATGAGCAAATGATGACAGAACATGTTATTCAAGCGGCAGAGAAAAACACACTCCAGAGCCCACAACAAAGTACTCTTCTCCCGCATCCACAGACCGGGCAAAGCAACTCTTACCCTGCTGGAAGCACCTGTGAAAGTCATTCTTCAACAGGAGTTTTAAATTGTCCTGCGATGCCTCAAGCCCCACGCTGCTGAATGTTTCCCTTTAGCTCAGATTTCCGCTTGGAGAACAGCCAGAACTCACAGAGATCCAGTTCAGGGGCATCCCTCTGCCCCGGGGGGGGCAGAGGGGGCAGTCGCCCCTCCTGCCGTGAGACTGGGGTGGGTTGGCGCCGCCAACCCCCCCCTCCCCTGAAATTTGAGGAGGCCCCTATCTGGAAATGCACAGGAAAAAAAGGTGAGCAGGAAGGCCGAGGAGACAGAAGATCATGCTGTCAAGGAGGCCCGAAGACTGGCAACGAGGCTCCGCGAATTCTAATCAGGTCCTAATAAGAGACGTAGGACAGAGATTGGCAGGAGGCCCCAGGACGAAAAGGATGCCACCGAGATGGGCAGGAAGCCATCCAGGTTAGACAAGAAGGCTTCCGATGGGTGGCAGGATGTTCTTAATTTGGAAAACGAGGCCCTGAAGATGGAAGAGGAGGCCCCTACAATATAAAATAAGGAATGATAGGAGATATTTCTCCGGACGCAAGAGGGGTAAGAAGATGGGTAAGAAGGTCTCCGCAGGAAAGAGAGAAGGCCACTGAGACCAGCCAGATGAGGCCCATATTTTGGTAGAGGAGGACCCTAGGAGAGAAGATTTGGGACTATGACACAAAAGCACCCTGCTAAGAGGACAATGAGGCTCCAAACACAGGTGAGGAGGCCTCCAAGACTTGAGAAGAGGCCCCTAATTTGAAAAAGGAGTCACCTAGGAGAGGATAGGAGGCTCCAGACATCAAAAGAGTGCCAACAATTAGCACGGAGGCCCCAAGATTGCAAAGGAGGCCTCAGGATTGTACAGGTTGCACAGGAGTTGCAACCTCCTGTGCCCCATAGTTGCACAGGAGGCCCGATGATTGCAAAGGAGGCCCCAGGATTGCAAAGGAAGCCCCCAGGATTACAAAGGAGGCCCCCCAGGATTGCAAAGGACATGATTACAAAGGAGGCCCCATGACTGCAAAGGTGCCCTCATGATTGCAAAGGAGGCCCCGGATTGCGAAGGAGGCCCCCAGGATTGCAAAGGAGGCCCCAGGGTTGCAAAGGAGGCCCCCAGGATTGCAAAGGAGGCCCCCGGGATTGCAAAGGAGGCTCCCGGATAGCAAAGGAGGCCTCCCGGATTGCAAAGGAGGCCCCCAGGATTGGACAGGAGGCCCCAGGATTGGAAAGGAGGCCCCCAGGATAGGAAAGAAGGCCCCCAGGATTGCAAAGGAGGCCCCATGATTGCAAAGGGGGCCCTCAGGATTGCAAAGGAGGCCCCCAGGACTGCAAAGGAAGCCCCCAGGATTGCAAAGGAGGCCCCAGGATTGCAAAGGAGGCTCCAATACGGGAAAAGGAGCCCCAGAAAATGAGAGGAGACCCTAAGACGGAAGAGAAAGCCAGTGGATGTGAAATGAGATTTCGGAGACGCAAAAACAGGCCCCAAAATGGATAAGGTTCCACCAAGATAGAAAAGGATGATCCAGAAACCTGGCAGGAGACACCTAATTCGGAAGAGGACGACACAAGATTGGAAATGAGACCCCATGATGAACGAGGAGTCTCCTAAAATGGGAGAGAAAGGCCATTAGATCAGAAGGATGGCTCGCGGCGAGAAAGAAGGTTCCAAGACGGGTAAGAAGGTCCCCAGAAAATGACAAGTGAACTGAGATAGGAAAGGTTGCTTGTAATTTGGAACAGGAGTCACCTGGGAGAGAAGAACAGTCCATCAGGAGATAAGAGACCACCCTTAAAATCGGCAAAGATCGAATCAAAACGCAGAGCAGGAGGCCCCCAAGACGTGAGAGGAGGCCCCTAATTTGAAAAAGAAGGTCTCCAGAAGAGAAAAAGAGGCCCCTGCCGGACTCGAGAGGAGTCCCTCAAGACAGAATAGGAGGTATCCAGGGCCGAATGAGACCCCGAAGACCGGATGCAGTTCCCAGGAAATGAGAGCAGGCCCTTAAGATGGGAGTGGTAGCAGGTATGGAAGGAGGTGAGATTTCCAAAATTGAAGATGCCCTCAAGACGGGAAGGCTTTGCCAGGGCAAAGGAGGAGGCCCATGAGGCGTGGAAGGAGGTCCCTAATTTGGCAGAGAATTCCCCTGGAACATGAGAGGATGCCCCATGCCATGTTAAAGGGGCCCCAGGATGTAGGAGGAAGCCCTCCAAGACGGGAGAGACGGCCATTGAATATGGAGGATGGTATAGGACACGAGAAGACATCCAAAGCCGGTAAAGAGGCTCCAGGAAATGGGACGAGGCCCTAAGACGCGAGAGGAGGCCTATGATTTGCAAGAAGCTCTTAGGAAATTGTAGGAGTCGTGCCTGGGTACTTGAAAATCACGACATGGTCCCAAAAAGAGCCGGCCGGAGCCCCTGACAATCACGCAGAGCCTGGGGTACCAAAAAGTCACGCCCGGACCATGAAAATCACGCCAGGGGCACGGCAGGTCGTACCGTTCCCTAGCAGTCTTGTTCGGACACAAATGAAGACGAAAAACAATCCGGACATGGATAATCACTCTGGGGCCCCAACAATGACGCCAAAAGCCTCCAAAACGTGTTGGACGCTCAAAAGGTGTCGAGGTCGCTAAAACTCGCGCTAGGGATCCAAGCAAATGACGTCGGGACACAAAAAATTACATCGGACTCAAAAAAGTCGCGTCGCAGCCCTTGAAAATCACACTTGGGCCAAAAAGGTCGCGCCAGGCCCCAAAAGTTGCAGCTGCCTAACAAATCAATTATCAACCGGAATGTCACTCTACGGCCTCAAAACTCGGGTCAGTCCCCCAAAAACCCGTTGGGCACCGGAAAAAAAACGTGTCAGGGCATCGATAAAAAATAACACCCGGAGACCGAAGAATCGTACCGGGACCCAAAAAGATCACCTTTATAAGGACCTTTAAAAGAAAGAACTCGATGTCCAAAAAGTTCACACCGAGACTCGATCGAATCAACCCCAGCACCGGCAAATTAAGAACAGGTCCGGACAAAATTACCCGGGGGGCTTTTACACTCCGAAAGGTGCCATCGGCTGAAAAATAGCTCCTTCGGTGGCCGCAGTGGCATATCAAAGGGGCAAATGTCCCCTCCCTCCTAAGAGGGATAAACGCCCAAGAATCGTGCCGGGGCCTCTAAAAAGTCGCGCTGGGGCCACAAATATTCGCGTCGGTCCACCAGAATTCGCGCAGGGGGCTGACCCGATAAATACGACGGGCCCAGAAAACTCGCTCCGAGGCCAGAAAATCTGCAACAGGAACCGCCAAGATCGCGTTACGGTCACAGCTAAGTACAACGCGCCCCGCAAACACGAACCGGTTCCCCAAATATCGTGTTCGGGATCCACAATTCGCATCGGTAGTCCCAATAATTTGGTCTGGGCATCAAACATTCACGTCAGGGCTCCCAAAAATTGGCCGCTAAGGCCCCACATAAGCACGGTGTGACCACAAAAACCGCATCGGTATCCCCCCGCCCCCCGAAAAAAACCGGAGCCTTCCAAAATAAGGAGGGATTCCAAAAAATAACTGTCCGGGTCAGGAAAATGGCTCTGGAGCACCGCACATATCATCAGATGCCTTCACAAATCACGTACGGCCCAGAAAAACATACCGGAGCTCGAAAAAAATCGAGGTGAGATACAAAAACATGGCGCTAGGGGCTCGAAAAATCAGGCCGGGATTCGGACTTTAAAAAAAAAATTCAGAAGAGATCCACAAAAATCGCGTTGAGCCCAGGAAACTGGCGTTCGGTCCCCGGAACCACACGCCTGGGCGCGATAAGTCCCTCTGGGACGCAGGCAAATCGCACCGAAGCCCCAAAATTGTACTGGGCCCCACAAATGTGCGTCAGAAGCCCCAAATAAACACAGCGGGACACCAAAAGCACAACGGGGGCCGAAAGCGCAACTGGCCCTCCAAAGCGCACAGTCTCGCAAAAAGCGACAGGGCCTTAAAGCATGCGTTGCAGCCTTAAATAAGCATACCGGGAGCTCTAAAAAAATACACCGGAAGCTCTCAAAGCACACAGGGGTCATGCGATCCCCCAAGGGCCTGAAAAAGAGGCTGGGGCCACAAAAAGCAGCATGATCCCAAAACAAACAAGAAGACCGAGCACTAAGTAAACACATCGGGATCTTTGAAAGCGCCCCGACACCTAAAAAAACCTCGGTGTACAAAAAAGTACCAAAACCCTAAAACGAACCGGGGTTTCGAAAATGTGTTGGGCTCCTAACAAAAATGGATTGAAGCCCTAAAACACATTCGTGGACGAAGAAAGACAAAACGGGTAAAAAAAGAGCACTGAGGCAGGGCCTCAGCTTGGTAGCCAATCTGGGAGCATATTTAATCAAAGATATGAGGTGCATCAAAGCTCAGCAGGTATCCGCATTTCTTAACCACGATAAAATGTTGGAAGTAGGGAACTAATGATCGAAGTTTATTAATCGAATTTTCGCAGCAAACGTCCATACGAAGCATTCCATCACGTAAAATATGGCGTAAGTCTATCATGTGGCAGCAATTACCAAACGTAGGAGGCCTAGCAGAAACCGCAGCATCGCACGAAGTGTGGCGAATGAGCCGAATGCGCAAAATGGATGTGCATGTGCACGAACGTTGGCGTCGTGGCGACCGGGCGCTATGAACTGGAATGTTTGAAATTGGGAAATTTTACATTTTAAAGTTTGACATTTATCGGTGTAATTTCAGCAGTGTGAGGTAACTTATCAAGGGATACCAAAAGAAAACATTATAACAGGGTGGGGGAGTTAGAGTTAAGCTCAGACGAATCAGAAGCGATAGTGGTAGATTAGGCCCCTCCATAGGACAATTCAGCTGATCACTAATTATTTTATTTAAAAGGTCCCCTTTGACAAAATAGTGGTCTAAATCCGAGGACTTTTTTAATGGAGTAGGTGGACCTCCTCCAAATGCGTTTCCCCTCCCCCTTGACGCAAATATAGGTACGCAACTGGTCTCCGAAATATTTTCAGAAACATGGGGCAAAGCCAACATTGAGGCGGCAAATTCCCCCTCACAAGCATACAAAGCAACACCGACGCCCCATACAAATTGGGAGGAATTATTTTGTTATGCATTTTCATCCTACAAACTTGTCTTCTGTGATTACAGCCTGCATGATTAGAGCTTCCCAGCTTCAGTACCTTCTCAACGACGTCATTTACAAAACGGTGAAGCACAGCGAAAACCATGGGCGTGACGGCGTGGAATTTGAAGGTTTTGCATTATTTATGCATTGCCATGGTTGCATTGTTGCATTGTCATTTATGCACTGTTGTTCAATGCTTGTTCTTGCCGTGAATTTATTCGCTGATAATTTATTAGTTTAGCTTGTGTGCCAGGTGCCTTGCAGTCAGCATCAAATGTTATAAAAGGAAATAAATCCCTAAGATGGCGATAAGAAAACCAATTCAATCCACTTCTCGTTGTCACCTTCGCGAAATAGTCGTCCTAGGACTGAGAAATGATCGTTAATGCTTACTTATGACATCAAGCTGGTGGGAATGACTGACAGTAGTGATGATTCTAGCTATATTCAGTTAGACTTGGTGGACATAAAATGGGTTGATCAATGGGAGGTATCTTTAAGATATGTTCAGCACCAGCCCCGCCAGCTCGCTTGAATCTAGAGGCCAACGGGAAGATTCTTCTGGTCGAGAAAGCATTAAGACATTGGTTTGTTTTGGCACTTAGGTATTTATCCACATTTACTTATTTATACCCTGGCATGGCTCAGTTCTCAGCGGAAAAAAAAGATTATTGCTATTGCGTTTTGCGTAAATGATGCACCATGCCAAGAACAAACAAGACATCAATATTCAATCATGTTTCCCATTCTTGAGCCATACCAAGAGCATAAAAACAATAGGAGGCCCCCTTTCGAGGAGCAGGAGACCCACTTCCAACATTGCCCCCACCCACTGGAAGAATTTCGTGGCGACGCCACTGATCCAGATATGGTTAGTAGGGAGGGTGGAGAACTGTCCTCATCCCCACATCTGTTATCAACTGGTCACCAGCAGACTTGTGTTGTCTTAGTGGAAGAACCAGTCGCCGTATGCCCACAGCTCAGGTCTCTTCCTTTTGATGTTTCTCGAAGTCGCCGGAGAGCTTCTAGAGAGAAACGTTTATTGACGGTCTGCTGGGTGAGGACCCAGTCAAAGCACACGATGCATCTGCAGTCAAAGAAGACCATCAACATCAACTTCTTCTTGTCCATTGCCTTCCTGGTCTTCTGGTGTCATGGTGATTCTGGATGGGCCCATTGCAACGACATCCTTTTACTCTCAGGATCATAACAGTAGACCCAACTTTCATCTGATTTGATCAATTTCTCAAGGAAGCTTTGGTCCGCCTCAAACTTGCTTAAAATGTCCTGACAGTACCTGATCCTAACTTCTTTCTGGTCATCAGTGAAAAGTCTCATCGTCGTCGATCACCCAAATCCCACGCAAGCCACATTTTGTGGTATGAAATCTGTCCGGGAAGTATCCAGTTCAACGGAAACATTTGGAAACGACGAAAAAGATTCTGGAATTGTTAGTGCTCGAGCATAGATCACCCCCAAATTATGAGATATACAAATTGTGAATAATCATGTCGGTGTTAGTCACCCTAAATGAACAACGTGGTCATTACATCATGTCTTATGATGTTACAATGATCTTGCATCTAGCCGACAGGCCCCTGAGTCCTGGCTTAGGCATCACTACAGCTGATTATTAGGACACGTCATGGCAGGGGCATCGTCACGGCTTCTGTTTCCAAGAGAAAGTTCAGAATTGCCGTGTAATTCGGAAGCGCACAATTTGTCCATAATGCTTCCGGTAAATTGCACATGTTGAAAAGCGCGTTTTTGTCAGAAAGTACTTTAATTTTTAAAATTGAATCCGAGTTCTTGCTGGGGTGCCTTTATGAACCAGGGTCCTATTGCTAAGTAGAGCTTGTTGCGTGAACCCCGGCCCCACCACCCGATCCATGAATTCCAGTTCAACGGCAGAATTTTGACAGAATGTTTAACGTGTCGTCAATGAACCGACACGGCCGCCCGGTTGCTCGTCCCCAACCATATTGGGCCAGCTGCCAACTGACCCTCCCAGTTGGCGGCTAAATGTGAGCACGTGTCGCCAGGACAGGGGAGACCAGAGCAAGCCAGCGCTCTAACCAACTGCGCAACCGGGGCGGCTAATTCTTGCAGGGCGGTTACTTCTTGCGGCTTGAGCCAAAACGCCGCATTCTTTCACTCCGCATTGTCATTTTTCGCATAAAAGTCACGAAACACCTCCGTCGGACGTCAAACTACCGCAAAACCGGAAACTGGCGCGCTGTGCGGCGGGTTTTAAGCTCGTCGTACACCGCGCGAGTCTCAGATTTTACGAGCGTCGGACGTCCGTCTAGAATGGACTGGAAAAAGTCGCCAGCGTGGGCACTCCGTCTAGCGACGTTATGGACGGGCGTCGGAGGTGCGTGTCTGCTGCAGCTGTATGACATGTCGTCCCCATGGCGTGTAACATTCATCTTCCGGCCCCTGAATTTGCACTCCGGATAGCCGTACATAACATCTCATAACATGGATAGAACCTCTTTCCCTCACCATTCTGGCCCGGGCCTCGGGAGGGAGGAAAATTATAGTGCGAACTGAAACACTGCAAGTTCAATTTTGTCCAAAACCGTATTGCGCAGTTCAGGCAGAGTTAGAGAGAAATTCGCATCAATGAGCAGTCCACACTGCGCGAACAGCGCTGCAATGGCACTGCGCAAATCTGCCGCCATCGGATATCCGCTGACGTTGGCCGACAGGTGTTGGGGGGGGGTCTCCGTGGTCAAAAGGCATGGATCATCGGGAGCAACACCCAGTGCAGAGCGGGAGATCGCAACAGCCACAGCCGCCGAGAGACAGCTCAACCTGCCCAGACTCGGCAGCTTTGATAGAGCTGATACCTCCACAGCCGCGGCAAACCGACCTGATGAAGCTGCTGCTGCCGTGCCTGACAGCGGTGCTGCTGGCGCTGCTGATCATCACATCTGAGGTCGGTACTCACTGGTATTGTATTGTACCACAATCAATTGCTTCCACTAAAATATGGCTATTCGGTACTGGTCGTCATATATTTTAAGCCAGATTAAAAGAGCGAGACACCAAAGAAAAACGAAAATGACTAATAACAAGTCCTATGTTCAAGCACACATTCAACGAGAATGACTCCATCACAAATCCAGGTACTAGTTAGGACTCAGGCATGCGAAGAGCTATTTCCCATTACTCTTTCGCTCTGCCAGTGCTCGCATTCTCTAACTAGCTCGAAGTAGCGTGTGCGTTGTATAATTCGGCAGCTGGGTAGGTGACAGTGCGCTGACCATGGCTGGTGTGTGCACGCGGCAATGCTGCCAACTCGGGACTGGTGAGCTGCGCGGTTCTCAGTGTCGCTGTTGTTGGTGACCCACTGCAATACGCTGTTGGTGACACGGCGGTGACACGTCTACGCTGTAGGTGACACAGCGGTGACACGTCTACACTGTTGGTGACATGGCGGTGACACGTCTACGCTGTAGGTGACACAGCGGTGACACGTCTACGCCGTTGGTGACACGGCGGTGACATGTCTACGCCGTTGGTGACACGGTGGTGACACGTCTACGCCGTTGGTGACACGGTGGTGACACGTCTACGCCGTTGGTGACACGGCGGTGACACGTCTACGCTGTTGGTGACACGGCAGTGACACGACCGGGCTCAGGGGTGGCCTCGTTACAGGCACCGTTGGAGAGGACGATGGCTGCTCAGCTTGGTCTGATGTACTCGGCAACAAGGGCCTTATATACCACGCCATGTGCGCACCCAACTGTGTGCAGCCGAGTGAACGTACCCTTTTAAATTTCATTGAGCAACACGACTCTACAGCGCATCAACACAGCTCCAGCTGCAACAACAATTAGTCAGCTTCTCTGTTTCGCAACATGCTGCATGCTACTGCAACAGCAGAAAGCATTTAAAATTAATGGGGATGGCTTGGGGCTTTTGGCTTCCATCCTTGCTTGCAGAACTGCATGAAATGTACAATGAATTTCATCGCCTGCGTTTGATTCGAATGGTTTTCTGGTGTGGCTTTTGCGTAATAAAGGCCCTGTCTTAAGCATAGCTGCGTGGATCCTGAACCCCGATCGGGGAATTCCAATTTAATTCATGCGTGGGGACGCCACCGTGAAAGACGGATAGGACTTTCCATTACGAAGACTCGTAAAATTTATAATTGCACCGGTGCTGTTCAATGGAATTAATCCGAAATAAGCTCCCCTTGTCATATACTCCCCATCCAAAATACGAGACGACGCCAAGGAATGCCCGACAGAACATAGATGTAACCATTGTGTGTGTGGGGCTGAGGAGAAATGCCCCTCCCCAATTTTGACAAGTAGCTATTTGTCTCCCTCAATTTCTTTCGTGTCTGCCCATGTCTCAGCCCTTAAAATACCCGTGTATGATCGCCGCAAAATTATACTTAATGATGATATAGTGAATATGTCAATACAAGAGAATCACCAATATACTGGTAGTCGACCTAGCCAACCAACGGGCTTCGCAGTCTATCTATCATCACAAAATCTCCGAGGGGTAAATCGACAAGCCTTAGAAAATGTCTGCTTCCGGACAATTTTTTAATAACATGAACTTTGGCCGTCTTGTGTTTTCGCTTGGGTGGAGAATTGTGATCAAAATCACAAGAATTGTGATATCTGGAGAATTGTGCTTTCCGACGCGCAAAATGAGCATTATCGTAAGGTTTTATACGCCGTAGGTTGCCTTCCCCTGCGTGTATATTAATATATATTGAACAAACGTGACTCTGGGTGTCCTTGAATGCGTCATATTTCTTAGTGTGTGTATCGTTGCATATATAATGGACAACATTCAAGTGAATTTTTTCTTCACATTGCGCACTTTTTCGTCCAGACAATTGCAGGATTTAAATGTTCATTCATAGTATGAAGTAATTTTATCTTATATGTTGGTAAATTACTTGTGGGTAGTTCGCCATACATATATTATAATTGCTCAGGAGCATGCTCGGCGCGAATTGTATTCTGAAAAAGTGGAGGGGGCAGTTAGCATTGCTGTTCCCCCCCCACCTGAAAGAGTGGTGCAGCCATGGCACCACTGTTTCTTTCTGTTCCTACGCCCATGCATGTATGCATGCATATATTACATAGAGTTACCTATAGTTATATATATATATATATACCGTCCATCGAGTACTCGAAAGCTTTGCGAGCATTTTGCTCATTTTGCAGCTCCTTATACATCTTTCGTGTACCCAATGTACTGCAGACCCATAGTATATTCGCATACAGCTGCGCATAGAAACACATGACATTCAAACAGTGAATTAGCCTTAAATTGCATTAAGAAACCAAACATCAACATGGGACCATCGGCGCTTAGAGCATCTTCGGCGTCTGGAGCCGGAGCTTCTTTGCTTTTCGCGCATCTGCAGCACGTGGTTCATCACGCTTAGTTCACCAGCAGTAGTCAGTTATCATGCTCATATCCCACTGCCCTTGTCAGACCACTGCTCCATCGTGGCGATGTCCTGATGGAACCGGACGCCCTGCTCCTCGCTGTACGGTGCAAAAACTTGTTAACAAGTGTCAACAACAAAAGGCAATAGTTGTCAGATGATGCCTGACGCAAAATTGCGAATACTGCAGCCACTCAATATACCAGCCTCTGCCTAGCTCATTAATCTATCGTCTTATTTCGAACTTGTTCCGTGCTTACTCCTGATTTCCCCACTCATACTGGTTGTTTGACAATTATTGACTGCAGTGTTCTCTCCATGTGAGTTAACGGACACCGAACCAGAAAACGACACCAGTGCGCGTATTGCATTTGGGCGGCCAGTCAACTGACTGGCGTTCTAAGCCTGCATATCCTTGTGGACTAAGAAGGTTTTCACCAGCCATTGCTCACACTAGGGGATCCAGGGAGGGGCCATTCCGGCCATGGCCCCCCGAAGCGCTTAAAAGGGGGGGGGGCATAGTGTCTTCTGCCCCCCCCCGAAACCAACAGAAGTAAACTGAATTAAAATGCAGTAACCTTTGCCGAGGCTAAAAAATATCGTCTGGATGAAAGAATCTTCAATTTTAAAGGTATTTTGTATAATTGTTTGGAAGCCAATATGGTAGCATCGTACATTCTGACACACATCGAGGGTTTTTTTTTCTCCCCTAAATCTTTAGCGGAGGCAGTGCCATCTGCTAGAGATTGCTACGTTAAAGAAAGAATTACGTTAATCCGGCGTATGTGACATCCGGTTATATCAATTAGTCAAGAAAGGAGAGACGCCGTCAAACAAGAAACATGGCGTAGAGAGACGATACACGCATGGCATACACGTACATGTTCAGACATACATACAGACACTCATGACAATGGAAGGACATTTGGAGGGTGGACAGCTTCACAGCCTACGGAGAGGCTCCACTGCCCACCTGCAACCTGGATGGCGAAGCGGAGGCCTGTCATCCAGAGCGAGTCGTGGATTCAGGCCCGACCTTGTATGTGTAGGTGTATGTTTCAAGTTAAAGCTTGGAAACCCCTAAAAAAGGGGAAAACCAAGCTGCCTGGAAAACCCGTAGGTAAAAAACCAAGCGCAATTTAAAAGGAAATCTGTCCGTATTAGCCAAATTGGATCGGATCCTGTCTACCTAGTGTGAGATAACCTATATGCATGTGTTTTGCGACGACGGAGAGGAAGAGATGTGGAGCAGAGTCATACAGCCAGTACGGAGTGTGGCGCGTGTCTTATAACTTTTATCAGACTAGCTTGGAACAGGAAAATGCGACGGATGCTTTATATCAGTTCGGAGAGCTTGGTGTCCTGTAGGAAGCGGAAGAGTAACTCGAGGAGTGCCGGGTGGTCATTCCCGAGGAGAGTTCGAAGCGAAAGTTGTGAGTGGATCTTGGCGACATACTGCGTGATATAGCGACGGTGAGGAGCATATGCTGGACAGTCAAGTAAAATATGGGTGACAGTAAGGCGTACGTGACATGTGTTACAAAGTGGAAGGCGGTGAGGTCTATGAAAAATATAATTGTGTGTCAATTTGGTGTGTCCCAAGCTGCTCAAGTTCTGCTCACAGCAAGAGTTGACAAAATCGGATCTGCCAGTGTGTACACGTGCACGAACGTTTACGTGGTACAAGACGTTGAACGTGAACGTGAACGTTTTGGTAAACAAGAACAAAACTCCCGTAACTTAGAAGCGGTGAATGTAGACTAGAGCCCTACACAGGAAATTATGTTGTCATTAATTATTATTGTACAAAATGGGTCCCTTTGACAAATAGTGCTAGATATCCGATGCTTTTAACCAAAAATAGTGGGAGAATGGGCACCCTCCAAATCCCTTCGACCCCTCCCCTGATGCAATTCCTAAGTACGCCACTGTGGGGAGGGGAAGGGGGGGCTGACGCCGAAAACAGAAAGTTGCCCCCCCCCCAAAAAAAAAACCGGTGGGCTACATCCGCCAGTGATTGCTCAGTGAACGAGTCAGAAGCCTATGATGGTACTAGCCTTCAGCAGTACACTACTGTGCCAACTAACAAAATACTTTTACAACAATACAGTGTTTGTTAACAAACTAAACAACAGTGTTTAGTTGTTCATTTCTGCTGCATGATGCTGTGGAAATGAAACACACAATTGCCCAATGGAGTCAATATATTCATCGCTCAAAGCCAGGCACGACACGTCCAGGTGTGTCAGAGTCAGGCACGACACGTCCAGGTGTGTCAGAGTCAGGCACGACACGTCCAGGTGTGTCAGAGTCAGGCACGACACGTCCAGGTGTGTCAGAGTCAGGCACGACACGTCCAGGTGTGTCAGAGTCAGGCACGACACGTCCAGGTGTGTCAGAGTCAGGCACGATACGTCCAGGTGTGTCAGAGTCAGGCACGACACGTCCAGGTGTGTCAGAGTCAGGCACGACACGTCCAGGTGTGTCAGAGTCAGGCACGACACGTCCAGGTGTGTCAGAGCCAGGCACGACACGTCCAGGTGTGTCAGAGTCAGGCACGACACGTCCAGGTGTGTCAGAGTCAGGCACGACACGTCCAGGTGTGTCAGAGTCAGGCACGACACGTCCAGGTGTGTCAGAGTCAGGCACGACACGTCCAGGTGTGTCAGACAAAAGGCGTACGTTTCTGAAAGCCCACTTCTCTGAACCACAACGAATAGCAATTGAAGTACTCGTATCATGTACAAGGACTACAGTAATTAGGAAGCCGTACTAAAAGCCAAAAGCCAGGCTACGAATGCGTACGATTTTCCCAGCAATATATAAAGCGGTCAAGCAAAAACTCCGTTGCACTTAAAATTCGGGGGGGCTAGGGGCTCTTGGCTTCCATCCTTGCTTGCACAACTGCTCGGAATGTACAATGAATTTCATCGCTTGCATTTAATTCGAATGGTTTGTGGAGTTGCTTTTGCGTAACAAATGCCCTGGCTTGAGCAAAGGCTGCGTTGCGTTGATCCTGGACCCTGGCTGCGTTGATCCTGGACACCGATCGAGGAATTCCAGTTTAATTCATGCATGGACGTCGCCACCGTGGGGGACAGACAGAACTTCCCCTACTAAGAAATGTCGTATAATTTAACATTGTACCGGTGGCGTTGAATGCAAATAATCTAAATAAGCTCCCCTCGTCATGAACTCGCATCCAAAATCCGACACAACATCAAAGAATGTCTGACGGAATACGGATGTATATTTCCCCAATATTTCCCCAAATGCTTCCTTACCTCAGTTATGCTCAACCAGACCTGTACATTGTTGGTGGCATTGTGTGTAAATAAAATATACGACCTTCAATATACCAGGAGGTGCTGAGTTGACATCAAAAGTAACGATAAAAGTTGTACTTTACTTTTGATGTCAACTCAGCACCTCCTGGTATATTGAAGGCCGCATATTTTATTTACACACAATGTCTAAAACCCAGGAGCATCTAAGAGCCATTCTTCGTTATATTAAACAATATTGTTGGTGAATCACTCTGGCAGTCTGGGAACGTTGATAGGGAACTAAAACTTAGCATGCGCCACATGTGTAGATAGCTTCCAGCGATTTGCATCCAAATACAATTATTTCAAGCTGATAAATTAGCACAGTTCTATGAAATGTCGCCTTTAGTTAGAGAACATGGCCGCGCTTAGACGCCGTCAGTGCGCGTCTTCGCATCAATACACGGCAGAATGGAATAACGAGATTCCACCAATAGAAATGGCCGTTACAGTTACTGGCTGTCTGTGATTGGTTGGCAATCTTGCCCATCACTATGAAAGTACCAGTTCTTCATCTCGGTCCCGGTCGGCGACGAGGACCGAAATTCTGGCAGGAAAGCTACCAAAATCTGGCGGCATAGGTGGATGCGGTAATAAGTGTAGGTCATTTATAATAAAATAATTGTTTGATCAGCCTAATGAGACAATATTTTCAACTTTATAGTTGTCTGAAATATTCCAATCGCAAAACGGTATCTATTGATTGCATCCTTGATGAAGACGGCGACTTGGCGTAGGGTGCCTTCCTGCCTGTGTGCTGCTCATTCCGGGACGGGCTATATACCGGAATGGCCTCGGGTCGACTCGGCGCAGGTGGTCTCGGGTTGGTTGCGGTGAAGCGCAGCGTGTCCGGCTTGGCGACTGGCATCGGCGGCGATATCCGGCGGCTCTGGCAGCAGCGACTGAAAGATGAGCAGCTGGAACTTGAGAACGGCTCGAGGTTGTGTACCGCTTTGTCGAGGCAGGTTAAGGTCGGCGGTCGTCTCTCGGGTGGGCGGTGGAGTCGGACGCGTCGGACAGCCGGACATCGGTTTGATAATGAGCTTTCCAAATAGGACCGCCTACCAGCATACAAGTCGCGCCATGACGCGAATTACATGAAGTGAACACAAGTCGGTGGGAAGCCAGAAAGTGGGCTTGGTAATCGCTTTATGAATTTCAGCAGCCGCCAACACACATACCCTGACAGAGAAATGTCCGCCATCGTGCAGTGGTTGTCGTACTCCTTTTTCAGAATGGAACGCCCCGGGTCAAATAGTTTCCCGCCATGTGTTTCACTCGAACCGCGCTCCACAGTGCTGTCGTGCGGCGGATGGTGTGACCTGTGCTTCACTGACCTAGTCTTCTGCGACAGTTTCCAGCATGTCAGGCCTTGTCGGTGGACGCTGTTCGCCTCAGGCGGGATGGTGTGCCTCACTGACCCGGTGTTCTGCGACAGTTTCCAGCATGTCAGGCCTTGTCGGTGGACGCTGTTCGCCTCAGGCGGGATGGTTTGCCTCACTGACCCGGTGTTCTGCGACAGTTTCCAGCATGTCAGGCCTTGTCGGTGGACGCTGTTCGCCTCAGGCGGGATGGTGTGCCTCACTGACCTAGTCTTCTGCGGCAGTTACCAGCATGTCAGGCCTTGTCGGTGGACGCTGTTCGCCTCAGGCGGGATGGTGTGCCTCACTGACCTAGTCTTCTGCGGCAGTTACCAGCATGTCAGGCCTTGTCGGTGGACGCTGTTCGCCTCAGACGGGATGCAGATCAAACTCCGACAGAGGAAGACGCGCTGGTGATAGAAAACTACGACCCGTCAGACATGCCAAAGTCGGAGCAGTTACACCAAAATTTCCTGCAACTACTACTTTTCTTCTTAAGAAATCGATGCCATACCACAACAACCGCAGCGACCACAACAACCGCAGCGACCACAACGACCGCAGCGACCACAACGACCGCAGCGACCACAACAACCGCAGGGACCACAACGACCGCAGCGACCACAACGACCACAATCGCTCCCTGAGCACCGCGGCGGTGATGCGATGCGGGGTGTCGCCCTGCTGCAGCGACGCAGACTGCCGGCGGCTGCAGTGAGCCGGCAGCCCTGCGCCAGTGTGCCGCGCAGGTCACAGGGGTCAACCGAGGTCACGTGTCTGGCGGCGCGATGCAAACAGCAGCGTGGCGCTGTTCTTCACCAGCGCTAGATTTTATTTCAGGCACGCTTCTCTTGTGAGAATTGCTTTTGCCGAAGGAAAACATTTAGAAACCGCCAAATAGTCCATAGTGCAGGTTTGACGCAGGTTGTTTCTTGCTGTTGGGTCATAGTTAATTTGCTGATAGCCGGTGGAAGATGTCATGAATGTCACCATCACTGAGCACTGGTTTCAGCACGAAATAAGAAAGGTGGGTTTCTTACCATTCCTTGAGCGTGTTTGGTACAAAAGCGCAAGCCCATGGCGAAATAATTATTGTTTGGCAGGAATGCACAGCTACACAGGGAACCACAGACAAAGCATCTAATACACTATTTTGTGACGCGTATGTGTGTCAGTCGGTCAGCTGCCACCCAACTACGAAACCACAACGCAATTTTAATGGAATTTTACCCACATCCTCGTGAGGAGTCAAAACCGTGACAATCCAAGTTTCAGACCAATTGAAGCCTTTCAAGTGGTGCTTTGGCCTTTGGCGTCAAGTGTGCACGTGCAAGTGAGGTTTGCTTGCAAGTGAGGTACGGAGGACGAAACGAAGAGAAACATTTATAAAATACAGCGCAACCAGGAGTTCACGATATTTGCAAAAGCTCTGTAGCCGCGGGTCGCGGTGACATGAAATCAACACAAAATTGTAGCGAGGTGGCACGGCATCGCGTCAATCCCGTCGTTGTCATCTGCACGTGTCACGCCACTTCTGTGCTTGGTGAAGAAGGCGATATTTGTCGTCGATAATTTTACGGTCATGGCCAAATCTCTGTTGCAAAAGGAGATTTGACAAATGCAGCTCAGTGCAGCAAGAGGAGAAAACGACTTCAACCACATTTATTACATTTTTATCATGCGCTGTCGTCGTTGTCGTTTCTCACCGACTGCATGTCGTTTAGCCAACGGAGAACTGTGTGCTCCACAATCGCGGCGCTATTGTGACTGCACGGGGACATCGTCACGGTCCCGACAAAAACCGTCTTGGTTAGACGTCGATTGAGACCAAACCGCTGCGGAATTGACAGTAAGAATGGTATGCATCGAAAGATAATCCGACTATATCTCCCCCCGCCCACACACACACTATTATACCCCACCCTGCAACGAAGTGACGGTTAACCCATTTATGATCTCATGCACGGGTGTTGATTTCCGAAAATTATTGAGAAGGGGGAGGGCACAATGCATGAAGGCAATGGGGGAACCCAATGGGTTTGGGTGTGGACACACTCCATAGGGTTTAATGTTAAAAGCCGCAATTATTTGAGGGGCAAAGCCAGCATTTAGAGGCAGTGGCGTACATAGGGTTTGCGTCAGGGGAGGAAAATATATTTGGAGGGGGTGAAATTTGATGCTCCGACCCGAATCTTTGAGACTTCCGACGGGAATTTTGGGTCTTGAGCGCTATATTGAAAGGGCACGGCGCGACTTCACGTTGTACTTAGCTGGGCCCCGGAGCAAATTGTCGGGCCCGGGGCGATTTTTTGGGGGCCCGTTTTGTATATTTTGTGGCCCATATGCGAATTTTCGGGGCTTCAGCGCAAATTTACGGAGCCCCAGTACGATTTTTGGGGACCCCGGCGCTATTCTTCGGGACCAATCCCTCAAGGATCATTTTCATCATTTTCCCTTTTGATGCGCCACTGTGGCCGCGCAACGAGTTATTTTTTCAGCCGATGGCACCCTTTAGAATAGAAAGGCCCCTCGGATAATTCTTGGGGGACCTGTTCTTAATTTTTCGGTGCTCGGGTCGATTCGATCGGGTCCCGTTGTGATTTTTTTTTCGGGGAAGAATTTTGTATTTTTGTAAGTACCCTGCGCAATAATGTTGGGCGCCGATACGATACTTCGAGCTCCCGGCGCATTTTTTCGGTGTCCCGACATGTTTATTTTCCGGGACCCGACGCGATTATTGTGTCCTCGTAGCATTTTTTGTTTAGGCCACAGAGTGACATTCCGAGTAGGAACTTATTTTTGGAGATGCAACTGCTGCTTTTATGGCTCCGGCGCAACCTTTTGGGCTCCGGTGTCATTTCTTGGGATCCCGCTGTTTCCAGTGAGTAGCCAAGATTTGGTTCAGGGAGGGGGAACATCTGAAAATGGCCCCTACCTAGTTATAGCCCCCGCCACTTTTCCGGAACTCCTCGGATGTCGGACACTTTCTTTTCAAAGGGCCCCCCATGCATATATATATATATATATACATATATGATATATATATATATATATATATATATATATATATAAATATATATATATGTATATATGTACATATACAACAATATTTACATACATATATATATATACATATATATATATATATATATATATATATATATATATATATATATATATATATATATGTATATATATACAACAATCGTACCGGTGCCCGTCAAAATCACATCGGGGCCCCAAAAAGTCGCGCAGGGCCCCTGAAAATGACGATAGGGTCCCCCAAATCTCACCACTGCCCATGAAGATCAAATTGGGGCGACTCAAAAATCCTTCCGGAAACTTAAAATGACGCTGAGGGCTCCAAAAGGTGGGTTGCCTGAAAATACCGATGGGGCCCAAAACGTCGTGCCGGGACCCCGATAAGTCGCACCAGGGCCACAGAAAATCACGTTAAGGCCTTAAAAGGTCGGGCCGGGCCCCTGGAAATAACGCTGAGAGCCAAAAAGTATCGCCGGGCCCCAGAAAATGACGCTGGGCCCAAAAAAGACTGACCGGACCCTCAAAATCACGCTGGGTTCCAAAAGATCGGGACTAGGCCCCTGATAATCGCGCTGGGTCCCAAAAAATGTCGGACCGGGCACCTCAGTCACACTGGGAGCACACCAAAAAGTCGTGCCGTGGTCCTCGAAAATCACGATGGGAGCCCCAAAACGACGGGCTGGGCCCCTGAAGATCATGCTGGGGCCCTCAAAGGTTCGCGCCTGGGCTCTGAAAATCACGCTGGGGGCGAAAAAGTCGTGCTGTGGGTTCTTGAAAATCACAACGAGGACCCCAAAAGGTTCGGCGGGCCCCTGAAAAGCATGTTGAGCCTGGAGGTACCAAAAAGTCGCGCCCGGGCCCCTTATAATCACACTAGGGGCTCGATTGGTCGCACCGGTTCCCCAAAAGTCACATCGAGAACACTCAATAAATGAAGCAGGCGCAACGAAAAAACAATCCGGACATGGAAATCACTATCGGGTCCCAGCAATCGCTCCAAAGGAAACCAAGACGTGTTAGGCCCCCAAAGACGTGTCGAGGCCATTCAAACTCGCGATAGGCATCCCAACAAATGATGACAAGGTCCAAAAATCGCATTTAGACCCAAAAACATCGCGCCGCTGCCCTTGGAAATCACATTAGGGGCCCAAAAAGTCGTGCCTGAGCCCCACAGGTCTCAACTGGCTTCCAAAACTCAATTTCCTCCCGGAATGTTACTCTACGGCCACAAAATTGCGCCAAAGACCCCAAAACGGCGTCGGGCCCCGGAAAAGAAGCGCGTTGGATCACAAAAAAAAATACACCGGGAGCCCGAAGAATCGTACCGGGGACCACAAATCTCGCGTAGGAGGCTTACAAAAATAGAAGTCGATCCAGAAACAACAAAGGGACTCTATCGCGTCCACCGGAGCACTGAAAATTCAGAACAGGTCCCGAAAGAAAGTTCTCCTGGAGGCCTTTTCTACTCTGAGGGGTGCCATCAGCTGAAGAAAAAAACTCGTTGACCAGTCGCCGTGGATACTAAAGAGGTAAATCCCCCTCCATCCTAAAGAAATACGCTCCCAAGAACCCACGAATCGCGCCGGGTCCTCAAAAATGGTAATAGGGAAAGGTAAGTTCGCGTCGGGGCCACCAGAATTAGGGATTATAAATAAATACAGCGGACACCAAAAACTTTCACCGGGCCCGACAATTTGCGCCGAGGAACGCCAAAGTCGCGCTGGGGCCAAGATAAGTGCAACGCGCTCCGTGAACTAGCACCAAGCCCCTCGAATACCGCGCTTGGGACCCGAAATTCCTGTCGGCAGTCGCATTAATTCTGGTCGAGACATCAATAATTCCCTTGGGTCTCCCAAAAATTGGCGTCGATGTCTCGATATCAGCACAGCGTGGCCCAAGAATCACATCGGAACCCGACAAGAATCAAGCCGGAGCCCTCCAAGATAGAGAAATTCAGAAAAATAAATGTCCGAGCCAGGAAAATCGCCCCTTAGCCCAAACATACCACCAGATGCCTTAGCAAATCGCATACGGCATCGAAAAACGTACCAGAGCTCGACAAATCGCGACGGGACATAAAAAAATATCGGCGAAGCCCGAACAAATCATGACGTGGCTCTGACTTTACATAATTCAGAATGAGTCACCAAAAATTGCGTCCAGCCCAGAAAACTGGCGTCGGATTCCCCGGAACCACGCGCTTGGGCCCGAAGAGTCGCGACAGGACACCGATAAATTATACTGGATCCCCTAATATCGCGCTGGGGTCCCACAAATATGACCGAGGAACCCCAAATAAACAGCTGGGCCCCGAGAGCACAACTGGAGGACGAAAATGCATCGGGCCCTCCAAAGTGCGATTTTGAAAGTACTTACACTGTGATGATAGTTCTTTTTTCAGTGTCACATGTTGCTGTTAGCCATAGGCGCGTCCAGGGGGCCTGTCCCATCCTCCTTAATGGTGAAAGTCGTGTGTTCACTATTACAATTCTCGGGTTATCTATACAAAAGTGTTCAACCATGGTACTTTGCGAAATTCCTGGGTGCGCCCCTGCTGTTGACCCTGGCCCACACAATTTTTTAGACGTTCCTAGGCCTATGCCCCTTACGATACAAGCTCCTGGCTTCGCACCGGGAGCCATCGCATTTCGTGACCGTCACATTACGTTTTCTGCATAACGTCGCTTCCTTCAATGAATCCACCACGCACCGGCCACAAAGAACTGTTTTATATACTTGTTATGTGTTGACTGCTTGTATTGTGACAAGTCACAACAAAACAATACGTTTTTTGTTTTGTACATGTTGTTTTATATACTTTTGCGGGAACGAGTGCCCCCTCAATGTTGGCGATCCCCCTCCCAATAATTTCAACTTTTAACATGGAACCCTATGGAGCGTGCCCCCCCGCATTCCATTAGGGCCTGCCTAATTCCTTCAAGCATTCCCCTCATCCCAATAATTTTCAAAAATGTATACCTATGGGCCCACAGTAAAAGTAATTCCATGCGGGACAGCGGAACAATCATCACATGCTTCTTTCTCATTTTAGTTGTCTCCATTAGTTGTCATGTCCTTTCCGTTCGCAAGAGCGCAATATATCTACCAGTTTGTACAAAATTTACTTTGTTTTATAAGTGGATTACAAGCCATATTATAGGACAATTCCTTTCCTTAGAAGCCTATACTTATACGCTGGACGTCTTGTTTCGAGCAAGTTTTCGGTAGAGCCCTGGGCAATAGCAATCAGCTGCTGGGGTGTCGTTTAGCTACATATGTGACGCTTCTAGGCGATTATTCTAGGATTCTAGGCATTTTCGTCCTCCAGTTGTGCTCTCGGGGCCCAGCTGTTTATTTGGGGTTCCTCGCTCATATTTGTGGGATCCCAGCGCGATATTAGGGGATCCGGTATAATTTATCGGTGTCCTGTCGCGACTCTTCGGGCCCAAGCGCGTAGTTCCGGGGAATCCCACGCCAGTTTTCTGGGCTGGACGCAATTTTTGGTGACTCATTCTGAATTATGTAAAGTCAGAGAGACGTCCTGATTTTTTCGGGTTTTCGGCGATATTTTTTATGTCCCGTCGTGATTTGTCGAGCTCTGGTACGTTTTTCGATGCCGTATGCGATTTGCTAAGGCATCTGGTGGTGTGTTTGGGCTAAGGGGCGATTTTCCTGGCTCGGACATTTATTTTTCTGAATCTCTTTATCTTGGAGGGCTCCGGCTTGATTCTTGTCGGGTTCCGATGCGATTCTTGGGCCACGCTGTGCTGATATGGAGACATTGACGCCAATTTTTCGGAGACCCGAGGGAATTATTGATGTCTCGACCAGAATTAATGCGACTGCCGACAGGAATTTCGGGTCCCAAGCGCGGTATTCGAGGGGCTTGGTGCTAGTTCACGGAGCGCGTTGCACTTATCTTGGCCCCAGCGCGACTTTGGCGTTCCTCGGCGCAAATTGTCGGGCCCGGTGAAAGTTTTTTGGTGTCCGCTGTATTTATTTATATTCCCTAATTCTGGGGGCCCCGACGCGAACTTACCTTTCCCTATTACCATTTTTGAGGACCCCGGCGCGATTCGTGGGTTCTTGGGAGCGTATTTCTTTAGGATGGAGGGGGATTTACCTCTTTAGTATCCACGGCGACTGCTCAACGAGTTTTTTTCTTCAGCTGATGGCACCCCTCAGAGTAGAAAAGGCCTCCAGGAGAACTTTCTTTCGGGACCTGTTCTGAATTTTCAGTGCTCCGGTGGACGCGATAGAGTCCCTTTGTTGTTTCTGGATCGACTTCTATTTTTGTAAGCCTCCTACGCGAGATTTGTAGTCCCCGGTACGATTCTTCGGGCTCCCGGTGTATTTTTTTTGTGATCCAACGCGCTTCTTTTCCGGGGCCCGACGCCGTTTTGGGATCTTTGGCGCAATTTTGTGGCCGTAGAGTAACATTCCGGGAGGAAATTGAGTTTTGGAAGCCAGTTGAGACCTGTGGGGCTCAGGCACGACTTTTTGGGCCCCTAATGTGATTTCCAAGGGCAGCGGCGCGATGTTTTTGGGTCTAAATGCGATTTTTGGACCTTGTCATCATTTGTTGGGATGCCTATCGCGAGTTTGAATGGCCTCGACACGTCTTCGGGGGCCCAACACGTCTTGGTTTCCTTTGGAGCGATTGCTGGGACCCGATAGTGATTTCCATGTCCGGATTGTTTTTTCGTTGCGCCTGCTTCATTTATTGAGTGTTCCCGATGTGACTTTTGGGGAACCGGTGCGACCAATCGAGCCCCTAGTGTGATTATAAGGGGCCCGGGCGCGACTTTTTGGTACCTTCAGGCTCAACATGATTTTCAGGGGCCCGCTGAACCTTTTGGGGTCCTCGTTGTGATTTTCAAGAACCCACGGCACGACTTTTTCGGCCCCTAGCGTGATTTTCAGAGCCCAGGCGCGAACCTTTGAGGGCCCCAGCATGATCTTCAGGGGCCCAGCCCGTCCTTTTGGGGCCCCCATCGTGATTTTCGAGGACCACGGCACGACTTTTTGGTGTGCTCCCAGTGTGATTTTGAGGGACCCGGTCCAACATTTTTTGGGACCCAGCGCGATTATCAGGGGCCTAGTCCCGATCTTTTGGAACCCAGCGTGATTTTGAGGGTCCGGTCAGTCCTTTTTGGGCCCAGCGTCATTTTCTGCGGCCCGGCGATACTTTTTGCCTCTCAGCGTTATTTACAGGGGCCCGGCCCGACCTTTTAAGGCCATAACGTAATATTTTTGTGGCCCTGGTGCGACTTATCGGGGTCCCAGCACGACGTTTTGGGCCACATCGGTATTTTCAGGGGACCCACCTTTTGGAGCCCTCCGCGTCATTTTAAGGTCCCGGAAGGATTTTTGAGTCCCCCAATTTGATCTGCATGGGCAGTGGTGGGATTTTGGGGGACCCTAGCGTCATTTTCAAGGGCCCCTGCTTGACTTTTTGGGGCCCCGATGTGATTTTACGGGCACCGGTACGATTGTTGTATATATATATATATATATATATATATATATATATATATATATATATATATATATATATATATATATATGCATGGGGCCCTTTGAAAAGAAAGTGTCCGAAATCCGAGGAGTTTCGGGAAAGTGGCGGGGGCTATAACTAGGTAGGGGCCATTTTCAGATGTTCCCCCTCCCTGGACCAAATCTTGGCTACTCACTGGAAACAGCGAGATCCCAAGAAATGACACCGGGCCCAAAAGGTTGCACCGGAGCCATACAAGCAGCAGTTGTATCTCCAAAAATAAGTTCCTACTCGGAATGTCACTCTGTGGCCTAAAAAAAACGCTACGAGGACACAATAATCGCGTCGGGTCCCGGAAAATAAACATGTCGGGACACCGAAAAAATGCGCCGGAAGCTCGAAGTATCGTATCGGCGCCCAACATTAATGCGCAGGGTCCTTACAAAAATATAAAATTATACCCCGAAAAAAAAAATCACAACGGGACCCGATCGAATCGACCCGAGCACCGAAAAATTAAGAACAGGTCCCCCAATAATTATCCGAGGGGCCTTTCTACTCTAAAGGGTGCCATCGGCTGAAAAAAATAACTCGTTGAGCGGCCACAGTGGCGCATCAAAAGGGAAAATGATAAAAATGATCCTTGAGGGATTGGTCCCGAAGAATCGCGCCGGGGTCCCGAAAAATCGTACTGGGGCCCTGTAAATTTGCGTAGACGACATGCAGTCGGCGCATTAACAAAATGTAATAAATATGGTTGAAGTCGTTTTGTCCTCTTGCTGCACTGAGCTGCATTTGTCAATTCTCCTTTTGCAACAGAGATTTGGCCATGATTGTAAAATTATCGACGACAAATATCGCCTTCTTCACCAAGCACCAGGGGCGTCGATTTGTATCCTTTTGTGGGGGCCATGGCCCCACCAATGTTGATCTTGCCCCGCCCCATGTTGATTTGGCCCCCCTAATAACCTATGCTATTTTTATGCTCATAAAAAAGTTAAAGGGAAAAAAGAAAGAAAAAAACACCATGCTAGGTACTTAGAAAATGTAGTTGATGTTACCCAGCACATTTTGTACTGAAAAGAAACAGATTTGGATTAGATAGTAGGTTTGTTCCACCTTTTGCTACAAATCCAAAATGGTGTGCAAAAACAAATTAGCTGGATTTCCCTCCTCTGTGGAAGGACAACGTACATCATAAAATGTTGAGATTGGCTGATGCTAACACATTTTAAACCAGATTGTCCCCCGAAAAATATGCTCAGCCACAAAACAACAATTGCATTGTCATACTGAGGTTTGTATACACCACCAATGGCAAAACCACATGCATATGGATCTTGAACAAGATTCATTCCATTCTCAATTTCCAGTCATTGTCAAACTTGCATATCAGTGAGTGAACCAGTGAACAACAATCGCAGTTATCATTGAGATTTTGGATATACAATCTATAATTATCTTCAACAGCCCACCCATCACACTATCAGCTTGATATTTACCTGGTGGCTACCTAGGTAGATGCCCAGTGACCATGTGCATGCATTCAATATTGATATGGGGAAACCAAGTCTCAAACTGAACCAACGAGAGCCATGTGTGAGCTAATCTGCCAGCTTATTATACCATGAAAGACAAAACTCAGGAATAAGCTGCATGGACACTGCATTACAATTTATATTCCTACAGAAAGCAATATATTAGTATCTATTGCTTTCTGTAGCAATAGAGCTGCTTCTCCTCTCTACAGTTATGGCGCACATGACTTCCAAAGCAACCTTTAAAAGGTACACCAAAGTTCCCCTCAAGCCTTGTTGACGTCCAGCTTTTTCCTTATATATTTCATAAATTGGTAGCATCAGGCATGTTTCAATTTCGCTGCGCATGGGGGGAGTGATTTTTTAGGCGTGTCGGACAATGAAGGCCATTTGCGCCGCCTTTAAAGCGAGTACGTTACATGCTTGTCTATAATAGCGAGTGTTTGCGATCAAGATCCAGGCAGGTGAACATTTACGTTAAGGGAATTTTACGTTATAGTTTGTATGATATTTTAGGTGCTGAAGGCGGAGGCTGGGATGGGGACGTCTCCCTGATGTCTAAATGGTTTTAATTTTACTTTACTCCTCCACAAAATAATTTGTAGTTTGCGTGGGGAGGAGGGGTGGGGTGCTGCGCATGAAACATACGAAGTTTATGCATTGCCCATATAGTTTAGCACGTAACATAATTTTTGTATCGACAAAATGGAGGACTACCCTGTATTTGTATTTTGCATGCTGGCGCAGCTAGGCATAGACCGAGAATGCTTTCATTGATGCGTTTGAGTCAGGAAAGAAAATACCACCCAACAATAACCAGTAATTAGCAGCAATATAGTAATTATGTGTTTGAAGTTGCAAATTTCCTGTCTCCCTCCTTGAAAAATAGACTTGGGTATAGCGGCCACCGGTCGTGATGTCTGTTCTCCAGAACATCCAAAACCGTAGCATCGAAAGATAAAAAGTCAAAGTACAAAAATCCTAGAATCTCAAACTAGTGATTGTTTTCGACAAATATGACGGAGGTGAGACATTTGTCGTGCAATTGCGCGCGATGTTTAATCCAGTGGCCAAACTCATATGACGTCGCGCTGCTTCATTTTTTATACTTCACACCCGATGTGTCTAGAGCTTAGTGTGATTTTAAGCAGTTAATAACTTGCTGATATTTAATTCCCAAAGAAACAATGGAGAAGGAAGTTAGCAGGTAAGCTTCAACAAGTCAAGTCCATGCCTTTTTTATTTCTGCACGGTGTTTCTATATTAATGCCAGATACCTAACTACCTACCTACCATATTTGAGTATTATTGTGCTTTAAGGTGGTAACAAGACAAGTTTTTACATACATTTTCCTCCATAGAGCAAACGAATAGGTTAATTTTGGTAGTAAATTTGTGCTTTAAGGTGTTTTATGAATTCTTGGAATTTATCATTCGAATGCAATGTTTATGCATTGTGATGTTTATGCATGTGACTAAGATGATGGGACCACTCATTTTTCTGGGCAAATGCTTGCTTTTCAGGTTGTGAGCAAAATAACACCAAAAAAGGGGCTTTGCGTTAGGTAACATAGCATAAAAAGAAATGTATAAAAATCAATACAAATTCAGCATAACCTAACCTAACCTAGCCTAACCACCCTTTGGAGAAACAAAATCAAAAAATAAAATTAGAAATAGTTCAAGCATTTTACTTTCTGAAGATTTTCAAAATTTAAAAACCTAGCCAAACCTAACCTAACCTAACATGAGTTGCTCTTGAAGAAACAATTATTTGTTAATTTGCAATTAAAGGTGCATTTTTTGTTGAATTTTTCTCCAGAATACCATGTTCATGAGGGTGACTAAGATGATGAGACCACTTACTTTCTGTGCAATCGCATTTTTGTTTAAAATTGGAAAAACAATTTGACAAATTTTCGAACTTAAAAAGCCTAAACTAACCTAACCTAACCAAACCTAACCCATTTGTTTGCTTTATGGAAACAAATGTGTGTAAAAACTTGTCTTGTTACCACCTTAAATCACAATAATACCGGTTTGCTTAGGTTAGGCTAGTTTTGTTTTGTTTTGGTTGGAACATTTTTCACAAATGTTGAAAAATTTCTAAAAATCGGGAATTTTTCCTTCAAAAGCAGCTGACGTTAGGTTAGGCTAGGTTTGGTTCGGTTTTCTAATTTATAAAATTTTCAGAGAATATATTGCTTAAAATTGTTTACTAATTTTTTTTCTTCAAAGGGTGGTTAGGATATGCTAGATTAGTTTATGTTTGTTATGGTTATTAGGTTATCGTATGGATTCACTAATGAGTGAATCCATACCATTCCCACTGGAGTCTAAAAGCTCCATCATAACCTTTCTTCTATAACGTATATCACAAGAACCCATCTCGATTCTACTGCTCACTCAGGACACTATAGAAGTCAATTAATGAAAGTGTTACTTCATTACCTGCATTGTTAATGTAACAGAAAGAAGTCCTTTGAACCATATGTAATGTCCTTCACAGTGCTGCTCCATCCACCTCCAACTCCAACCCTGACCAAACTTCAGGAGCGCATCCATCTCTACAGCAGCCTGCGGAACAAGGTGTGTATTGCAGCAAGAGTACTATGATCTGAATTCCATGGTATCCCTGTTGCCTAATAGTCCATCCTTGCCTATCCATGTAGGAGATGTTTGACTATCCTCAAACTGTCTGGAGAACTTGGGACTTGAATTCGCGTGTGAGTGATGAAACAGATGAGCTCTTCCTATATGCTTATGTTGCAGAATTGCACGGCACAGTAGCATGCCAAATGGGGAGGGGACATTGTGGGCAGTTCCCCCTGATGGGTTGTGGGGCCCCCGAGAATCGCGTTGAGCTCCTGAAAAAAAAAATTCCGCCAGTCTCCCTAATAATCCAGTTTGGGTCTCCAATAATCGCACCAGAGCCCCGTAAAATCACACTGGGGCCAAAAAGTCGCGCAGGGGCTTCTGAAAGTGACGCTGGGGCCCCAAACGTTCCCACCTGGGCCCCTGAAAATCCCGCTGGGGCTCGAAAGAGTCGTTCTGTGGTTCAAGAAAATCAGGACGGAGGCCACAAACGGTCGGGCCGGGGCTCCAGAAAGTCACGCTGAGTCTAGGGGTACCAAGAATTCTCGCCCGGATCCCTGAAAATCACGCTAGGGGCATGACAGGTCGCACCGGGGCTTCAAAGGTCTCATTGTGATCACCCAACAAATGAAGCCGGGGCATCGTAAAGCAATCCCGACGTGGAAAATCACTCTGGGGTCCAATAACCGCTAAAAAAAAGCCCACAAAACGTGTTGGGCCCCCCAAAAACGTGTCCTAGTCACTAAAGCTCGAGCTAGGGATCCCAACCAGTGACCACGGGGCCCCCAAATATCGCGTTCGAGGCCCAAAATTCCGTCGGTAATCCGAAAATGTAATGTCGGTAATCAAAAGCGTACGAGTTTCGCAAAAAGCGACAGGGCATTAAAATATGCGCTGCAGCTCGAAATAAACACATCGGTAGCGATAAGTAAAAGTATAACGGACGCCCCTCCAGGCACACCATGGCGATCAGACCGCACGGGGCCTAAAAAAACAGGCTGGGCTCTCAAAAATGGAATTGATCGTAAACAAGGAACAAATAGACCGGACACTAAATAAACACATCGACGTCTTCGAAAACGCGCCGATACCAAAAAAATATCATCGGTGTATATAAAGGCAACAAAGCTGTAAAAAAAGAGCCGGGTCTCAAACATGTGCCGGGCCCCTAACAGAAATTGGTTGGAGCCTTAAAACACATCCATAGAAGAAGAAAATTGCAACGGGTAAAAAACGAACATCTAGCCAGGGTCACGGCTCGATAGCCAATCTGGGAACTTACTTAATCAAAGAGATGAGGTGCATCAAAGCTCAGTGTGTCTCCGGATTTCTTAATCACGTGGGAGAAAAAGTGGGAAGAAGGGAACTAATACATCGAATTTAATTTATCGATTTTTATCCAGCGAGCCGCCATTCCAGGCATTCCACATGTCAAATATGGCACAAGACTATCATGTGACAGTAATTAGCAAAAACGTGGGAGTCCTAGCAGACACCGGAAAAGCGCACGTAGAGTGGCGAATGTGCCGACTGCGCAAGGCGGATGTACACGTGTACGAACGTTGGCGTTTTGACAATCGGGCGTTATTAATTGGAATGCCTGATATTGCCAAATGTTACATTTTTGAGTGATTTGTTCAGGTGTAATTTCAGCAGTGTGAGGTGACTTTTCAAGGGATACCAAAAGAAAAACCTTCAAACAGGATGGGGGGGAGTTAGGGTTGAAATCCGGTCATTCAGAAATAATGGTGGTGGATATGGCCCCCTCCACAGAACAGATAATTTGGTCACTATTATTATATAACAAAAATATAAAGAACCCCCTTTGAAGAAAAAAATATTGGTGAAAATCCGGGGACTTTTTTAAATGGCGGTAGTTCCGCACCTTCCAAATCAGTTCGCCCCCCCCCCCCTCTCGCAAATCCCAGGTACGCCATTGCCATGGCATGACATCATTTAACCTATTGATGACTATGATCCGCCGCAATGGACGGTGTACTTCGCGGTCCCGGTCCGCCACAGTGGACGATGTGCTCCGCGGTCCAGATCCGCTACAATGGACGGTGTACTCCGCGGCCCTGATTCGCCACAGTGGACGGTGTGCTCCGCGGCCCCGGTCCGTTACAATGGACGGTGTACTCCACGGCCCTGGTCCGCCACAGTGGACGGTTTGTTCCGTGACCCTGATCTGCCACAGTGGATGGTGCACTCGGCGGCCCTGATCCGCCGCAGTGGACGCTATGCTTCCCGACCCTAGTCCGTCATAGTAGATGTGCCCCACGGCACCGGTTCACCACAGTGGACGGTGTACTCTGCGACCCTGGTCTGCCACGGTTGATGTACTCCGCGGCCCTGGTCCGCCACAGTGGACGGTGTGCTCCGCGGCTCCGGTCCGTTACGGTGGACCATGTGCTCCGCGGCACCGGTCCGCCAGAGTGGACGGCTCTGGTCCGCCATAATAGAAGGTATGCCCCACATCCCCAGTCCGCCACAGTGGACGGTTTGCTCTGCGACTCTGGCCCACTACATACAATGGAGTCAGGGTCGAAAACGGGGTTTTCCTGGATTTTTGCCATCCATAGCATTATCCTCTTCGCAAAATTATCCTCCATGTTGTTTCCTCCATGTTGTTTCCTCCATGCGTTTTCAATTTGGACGTCGGATGGTGTTCGACAATGAATTGCCCTGTGTTAAAGTGCTCAAGATTCACCTGAAACTTCAAAGTGAGATTCTGATGCCAAGGTTTGAAGGAAAATATCCTCTCCGTATTCCATCACTCAGATGTTGTCCTCTCATCACCCAGGATTGCAAAGTATAAATCCAACCCTGGTGGACGGTGCGTACTCCACGGCCCTGGTGAGTCACAGTGAACGGTGTGGGATTAGTCACGGCTTTGCATCATCTTTCCGAGCAGCTTTGTGTGCATTAGTTGTCACTTTCTCCGCATTCTACCGTTCACCTTACCATTAAAAGGTACCAATGTCACCCATGTATTAATATTTCCCAATTCGTCACAGCCATTGAATCTGCTTGAGACACAGCTGCTCTTGTTGTGCATTTCGAGCGATGAATATTGATGCCATCAGAAAAGCAAATTCTGTCAGCAGCGAGACTGACCTTACTTCCACTAGGGTAATGATTACAGGTACTAACAGCAGTGCGGCCAGAAATGCCTTTGGACCCGGCACCCTTGTGGCCTTATTTGTGTCCCTTGCACCTATGTGAAGACTCCTGACGTCTGGCATGTGTTCCTACTGTCCGATATTTTGCACCTCTTTATATTTGCCCTTCATATGCTCTATATTTGCTTTATATGATAATGTCCGGTCACACGAAGTCGGGTCATCTCTGATCATTGTTCACACGATGTCATGGTGTACTACTTCGGTGGCTCCAAAACTGAATTAAAATTTCAATTCACAAGGAACAGTAGCATTCGGCATAAGACCACATTTCGGGCGCAATGTCGCTAAGGCAGCTGACGCGCACAAAAATCCCAACTCCACACACAAGACGGCAGTGTAGAATAAGCATAATACTTGACCTGACCTAACACCATTAACCTTGTCACATATTTGAAAGCCGAATGTCTATATCATTATTTCATCATGTTCTGCACGAAAAGTGTTCCCCTTACTGCGATAAGAAGATAGAATTTGACCTGACCTCCGTTTAGTAACCTTGGCCTTGATTCAAATTTTGGGACAGCAGAGTTATTTGATTTGATGAAAGGACATTATGATCTGGATTTTGTGTTGTTATGCTGCAACCACTGCGAATCTCGGCATTTTGGAGATTTTGGAATATTATCCTCCTTGATCCGTCCCAAGTGAATTTCAAGGGGAATTAGATATCAAATTGGTGAATGAGGTCAAGAAGGCAAATATGGCGGAGTCCAAGCACCACCAAAGGTATAGAAAACTCCGCACTTAACCTTCTGGAGGGAAAGGATTCCAAGTACTAACAGGGCTGCAGTAAAAATGCCCCCATTGCGACACACCTGGTGCGGGGACCATTCCAATTACGCCGATTTATTTCGATGAATCGGCGAATTCGATTTCGGTTCGATCCGTCGATTTCGAACTGCTTTGATATCTGCCATTATTCCCACGTTCTGAAGTTTTGTGCTTTTTATTTCCGACTCTAGCAAAGGAACCATTCCAGCCGACATATCCATTTCAAAACCGTCGGATGGCATTTCTGGGAATCTCCTGGGCTGACCTTTTCGGACTCCTTGGTCGTGACCGGAGAGACATGTACCCGGTGTGTCCTACTCTTGCTCTTGGCTGCGCCATTGGGTACGTGTGGAGTTTTTAGATTGTTGTAGAAAAGTAGTAGGACGATTGCTCTGATTGATGTCTATGATCCGTTGTGCATTTTGGTTTGCTTGGTGTCGTGTGTGGTGACTGACTAGACTCGGCGATCACGATGACTACATCAATGCACATGTTTGATCAGAATACCTTGTTTTCGATTTCTATGCTTTTGTGGAGGCTGTGCCCCCTCCCCGACCCCGAATTCGCCCCACTAAAACTTTGGCTTCGCCCCTCCCCAATGTTAGGCCACAAGGAAATACCTTTACCAATCGGCATCACAGTTCAGGCCTGTTGTGCTTCGATGCTCCATTAACGCCGGTGTGTTTTAGCATGCTTATGGGCGCATAAATATTTTACTTAAGCCGGTGTGTGTTTGTTGGTGTGTAGAATGTGGGGAGGGTGACGGTAACGTTGACGATGACGATGACGTTGACGATTACGATGGACCCGAGTCCATTGTATGACTCTGTGGTCGCATGCTATGACTCAAAGTTGTTATGTTGACATGTACCGTGAACTGCTCTTTTGGTTATGTTACTTCACCTGTTACTGGACGATTTTGCCCGTTGGCGAGGATGCTGAATAAACATAAACATACACATCGTCAAAAAAAAATCAGAATCATTGAGGTCTGAAAATATAGTGGGCGAAGTCCGATGAGTTTTCTTCTTCTTTTTTTGGGTTGTCTAGTACGTTGACACTTCGCCCCCCTCCTCCCAACCTCCCAATGTTTTTCAAAAATCGACACCCCTGCTCCAGTCATTCTACTTGGGTTTCTACTATAAAATGAACCATCAGTATGCCTAACTCTTGAATCCCCCATAATTCGGTTGTTCCGGTGTTTTCAGCTGGCTACAAGCCTGATCATTCTGATGATATTGATAGACGTCTCTGTTATTGCTGGCACATGATGCTGCATCACTAGCATTTCATTATATTATCAGAATGTTTCTAATGTGTTTGTCATTAGGATGTATTTCATCAGTATTCCATTGTTCTACACTTCTGACATGTAAGGAAAGCATATAATATTGTAATTACTATGTTCACATTTTGCAACAGAAATCCCTCATTAGTAAGCACTAGTTGTAACATCTAATTTCCCCTTATGGGTTCATGTATTATGTCAAATAATATTTTTTCTGAAAACAAGTCATGAATCTTCTTTCTGATTGAAACAGTCATGGAATACTTCTCATATGTCATTTTTATGCAGCTGCAGGCTGCAATCCCATTGGCCTTCAATACTAAACAGGAACGCTTAGAGTAAATTTGTTTGATGTAATTGCGCGGGATGTTATGTTGCCCTCCGTCACACTGTGTGTTCACCGGAGTACATTATACAGCTAAGTGATATTTAATTGGTTTTCCAGGCAGTCGGTGCCGTCGAAGCAGCAACCATTGGCAACATCGCAGTTGTTGCTAGGTCTTCTGCCATGCACCAGGCTGCAAATGCCAGCGGTAGTGTGAGCGACAGCCGGTGAGGCTGCGGGCGCCGGCGAAGTTATAGCCTTTCCGAAACTTGCGTGATTTTGCGAAAACTGAGGCAGGTGCCCCACCAAGCTCTAGCTTGTTTCTTTACCCTGAATTAAGCCGATGCTGGAAAAAAACATTCACGATAATCCAACCAAAGAGGACTTTCATACCACTCGCATTAGATTGTCGACATACGCCTATGACACTTGATTTGTCCTTAACGGCCGGATGGAAGATTTTTACCGGATATCTGGTCTTGAAATAAGTAAGCACAAAACATCATATTTGACGAGGTAAAGCACGCTAGAAAAATTATAAAAATGCAAGGGCGTAATAAGATGTCTTCGGATTCTCTAATTCCTATATAAAATATCCTGCGATAGTGACAAACAGCATACCGAACTTTAACCTCAAATAGTTCCAACTGAGTGAAATCCTACAGGACAGCTAACAACCACCCATAGGCAACTAGTGCGGACATCGATGGCAGCGCCTCTGGTGGCTGTTATTGGTACTATTAACGCATGTTCAAATGTTATGCACTTTGTTGCTTATTTGCGCCATAATTTCAGTGCTTAACGAATTGAAAAATTGCCTTAGATTCGTTATCGTCCATTACAATCCACTGCGAACTCAATATTCATATATCAGACACTTTAAGCAGCATCTATACGGGCCTGTGCGGTTCGCACAATTGGAACTACCGGTCTCTTTGCGAACCTACGCTAAAACCACACCGTGACTCATGAAATGTCCACTTCGGATCGTGTTTCCGAAACCCCAGAAGGTAAGTAACGGAAAGAAGAAGAGAAACGTTTTTAAACTCTTATGGAGTGGATCGTTGGTGGATCGCAGGTCGTTGTGGAGTGACTGTGCGCACGACCAGGGAACAGGGCTCATCACAGTGGTGATCACAGAGAAGTTGATGTGACACTATTGACGCATTTGTATGTTTCTTCCACGTTGTGCTTTTCTGATTTTATCGTGTCGCATTTATGGTGTCATGTATAATCATATGTGCATGACGCTACATCAATTCATACCGAAATGTACGGCGTAAGTTGTTTTTCTTTGTGCAAAATGATGCATGCCGCCCTAGATGAGCGATCTTGCATCACCCAAGATCATTACACTTCACGTGTCAAATAATTGAAGAAATGGTGCATCGAGTGTTTATTTGACATGACCTGACAGTCACCAGTCCTTTGTACAGGTCATGTTAGAAAGATAATTGACCATACCGTAAACAAATTGAAGTCGGCCCAACAATCTGCGTTATAAGCAATGACATCGTAAATAGGGCAACACAAATTATATTGGCCACGAATCAAGTCATGTGAGTTATTTACGTGCAAATTATTGAACCTGCAGCGTGCTAACACCAAATCCTGCAGGTTTCAAGGCGGTCAATTTATTTTTTTTTAATATTGGAACCGTGAATTCATTTCGAGTGATGACCTCTGGACTACCCCGAACAAGTGACATGACATGACCTATGCTCGTAAGCTGTACACACCTGGACGCCAAATGACCCTGTGGTCGGCGCGCCCTTAAACCCAAATAATCAATCAACACGCCTGACACACCATCTCAAATCACCGAATAATACCTTCGCTTGGGAGCCTGAATGGGAGCCAGGGCAGGATTTTGTGTTCAAAATAACACCTAAGTCCTTCTCCTGCTGAGTCACAGATAGTACTTGGCCACCCATCAAGTATGGCGCCTTCATATGCTGCCCACCTACATGCATGATTTTGCACTTATCAAAATTAAATTTAATTTGCCATTTTTTGGCCCACTTCACAAGCTTGTCTAAGGATTTCTGCAGCAAGGCCTGCCCATTGTGTCCTGTTATTGCCCTAAAGACCTTCAAATCATCCGCGAAATTCAAAACCTTACTGCTTAGGCCACTTCCAATGTTATTTACAAATATAATGAACAATAGTGGCCCAAGTACTGACCCCTGGGAAACTTCACTGAGAACATTTTGTCAGGATGACTTTATACCATTTAGCATCACTCTCTGCTGTCTATCTGAAAGCCACAACTCTATCTATTTTAGGATGCCACCTGCAATACCATGCCCCTGAAGCTGCATCATTAACCGTTTACGGGGTACCTTGTCAAAGGCCTTATTAAAGTCCAGATATGCTACATCAACCTGATTTTCCTGATCAAATTGTTCTGTAGGGAAATTCGAAAGTCCAAGAGATTTGTGAGACACGGTCGCCCTTTTCTAAACCCATGTTGAGTATCTTGAATCAATCTGTTTCCTTCCAGAAAACTAACCATTCTATCCTTGATAATTGATTCGAGTACCTCGCAGACTAGGGACGTGAGGCTTACTGGTCTATATTTTTCAACTGTCCCTCTTTCTCGTTTCTTGAAAATAGGAGCTACATTTGCCCTTTTCCAATCTGTTGGACCAACAGTCAACCAACAGTGTTTCGTATTTCCCGTCTTCTATGAGCCATCCTCCGTCTCCTCCGAAGAGAAGAGGGCGGAGGCTATTCGTAGCTCACGTTTGGACCCATGGAATTTCTCGCCCGTGGAAGGGCGGCTTGCAAACCGTCTCCTCGCTAAAATGCGTAAGTCGTCTCATGTTTTTCGTCACAGTCGGTTATCGGGTCCGTCCTGTCCTGTCTTGCAGGCTAGCTTTTGCATTAAGTAACGGACGAACCCTGAATTAATTCCCTGTCAAATGCCTTATCGTACCTAGTACGTTTGGCGATGTAATGGTCAGTGCACTGTTCGTTTCTAAACAACACCAACTGAAGGTTTCATTTAGACCTCCGAATGTTTACCAGACCCTTAGCATTCAAGGGCAATACATGTACTGGCAGGTACAAAGCCTGTACTGTCCCGTCTCGCTGGTCTCTACGTCGGAGGTGTCAGGAAGTTTCGTGAGTATGGGAGGATGAACGTTCGTGACTCAAATGTAACAGAGTTGGTTTTCGGGACACTTGATTTCAGAAATTTAGCCCCCTCCCCACAGTTCGCCTGTCGTGACGGGTTCCGGCAGGTACCCGGCGCCAACCTGTCTGGCTGCTTACGTCGGCACAGCACCGACCACCGCACTGTTCCCCTCCCCTTTCCGGCCGACACGCTGCACATCGGATCTGAGGGAGGGGTATGGCGCTGCAGGTGTGACCTCGATACCCGGCCGCCGTCTTCAGATGATGAAATGTCTGGGGTGATGTGAATATGAATGTCAGTGGATGATGTGAATATGAATGTCAGTGGGTGATGTGAATATGAATGTCAGTGGGATGCGGTGATTTGACCGTCGGGTGTCGCTATTGTGTCAGGCGCTGTGTCGCCAGACCAGAGTCTGCAGTGCTGCGCCTCTGTCAGTCGAGCGACATTATTGTGGATCACCAGTGTCCGGTGATGTGCTGAGACAGCACCGATTCCCACGTGAGGCCGAAGGTCTGGATGCTACCAGAGACGACTCTGATCTATGATGAGGTGGAAGGTCTCTGATGTCTCAGAGGGCCGGCGCGCCCGCCGTTGCTGTAGAGTTCACAGAGTGCAGTCATTGTTCTCTCTAGGCGACAGTTCATGGCTGGCCGGGGCTGATGCCCTGGAATGCGGCGCAGTTAGTCGCGTGATCATGACGTGTCGCGGCTGGGTCACGTGATTTGGGCGTGGTCTGTCGCATTTTACCTCGCAGCGGAGCCGAGGGCTCCACCAACACTTGCCACGGAGACGCGCGACCGAGCGGCCACCGAGGGCGGGCGGCTGGCCGCCGCCGGCCAGTCGCCAGGGCTCACCACTGAGGTATGTCTGAGGACTCTGATCGAGAGACGCTGTGTGACTGTTGAAATGTAGTCCTTTGAAGTGAAAGTTGTAGAGCGAGTGAAAACCGGTCCGTATATAAGTTGAAGCATCTGTTGCCACTGCTGCCTCTTGGAATATCTGAAATTGGAACTTGAGATTAGAGACAGAGATGTTATATGAAGATGTGACTGTCGAGATGTATGAATATGTGGGATGGCCGTGTGAATCGTATGTGAAGCAGTTGAAGCTGTCTGTGCCAAATGAGGCTATTGTAATGAATCGTCTGTCACGCTGCACTATTGAAACTTGAATGACTATCGCCATTTAATCGCTAATCAAATGCACAATATAAAAGTGCTGGATTTTGAGGTGCCTGTCAAGAAGTTTGGATCAAAGCTCTGACAAAGAAACACAGAGCCATTGAACATAACCGGGGTCTTTAATATCGCCAACGTCGAGGTCCATAGTACTATTCACGCAGCCAAAAGAAGTGCTGCCCCCCGACATAAATATAACTACCAAGCAGGGGCATGCAGGAACTTTCGTTACACAAAGCTGAGGGAGTATGGAAGTGCTGCACGTCATTTAACGCATGTTTGTCATTTCATTCTTTATAAATGCTTGGCCTGTGTAACATCCGCTATTTCAGGTTCAGTGCCGACATTTCCTCAGTAGCGACGGTTTAGTGTAATCTGAAAATGTATTTGCTTCTTAGTTATTCTACACTCATCTACTGTTTAGGTTCGCCAACTAGGAAACACGAGCGTAAAGAACACTGTGTGCTGCTTACATACCTATACTTATTATAAATTACTCGACATGTAGCATGAACGAATCTTGTGCAGTGACTCTTGTAATTTCATTACACGATATTCTAATCAATGGAAATTTTCGATGTGTATTCTTGCCAAAGGTAATCCATAGGTGTCGGATTTTATTTTCACGATGAAATATTAGGAAGTCAGAGGGGAATCATCTGCATATTTGCGCTCCCTTCCACTTCTACAGTCTATGTTGGCGTCAAGGATATCACCCTTGGCCTATTGCGCAACTGCACCTGCCGGGATCAAGGTTTTTTCCAAGTCAGTTTCAGTTGTGCATCAGGTGAATATAAAATGCCGGATCTTGAACTTAATATGTAAATATTATTTTTATCGCGGTGCCGGATTGAACCAAACTTCTGATGTTGCCCACTAATATGCAAAGGCAGAACATTTGTGCTATGGGTACCCTGCATTCCAATTTCATAGACATGACATTAGAAAACCGATGCAAATATGGATATTGGCAGCAACCACCACTTTCATGAAGACGTTCCATCGCAGAAAAGATTGCGTTGTCTAAAAGCGCCACTGATCCTGTAAGAGAGTTAGTTTTTGAGCGTCTTGATCCCATATAATTCAGCAATGCCCCTTCGTCATGGCGCGACAAATACCCGGCTCCGAGACTGACGTCT
>JAOTOM010003853.1:155000-191491 GCA_034440615.1 Ashinkailepas kermadecensis
CCTAGGCAACTGGGTACATACCTAGGCACACAGGTATGTACATAGGCACCCAGGTAGGTGCCTAGGCACCCATGTATGTACCTAGGCACCCAGGTACATACCTGGGCACCCAGGTACGTACCTAGGCACCTGGGTAGGTATCTAGGCACCCAGGTACCTGGTACCTGGGTACCTAGATACCTACCTATCTAGGCACCTAGGTACCTGGGCACATGTGAATTTGTTTTATAGGGTGTTTTTGCTTGTTTTTTTATTTATCTTTGGATTACCATGTTTATGAATGTGATGATGATAGGATTTATTTTATGTGTGAATTAAAAAAAATTGAAACACTTCCCAATTAAAAAAATGTAAACCAGCCTAACCTAGCCAAACCTGACACATTTGTTTGCTTTATGGAGGAAATGTGTGTCAAAACTTTTCTTCCTACCACCTTATAGCACAATAATAACTGAAAGTTTACCAAAAATAATGAAAAAAAAACTCTAATTTTGGCCACAGTAGCTCGGTTGGTGGAGTATCAGACTTTCGATCCCAAGATTGTTGGTTCAAATCTTGCCACCCGCAGCATTACTGAATCCATAGGCAACCAATCAGTGAGAGGCTGGAGACGCTATATGACCTAGTGGTTGAATGTGTTGTCAAAGAATCCAGGGTTCTTTAAAAAAGGATTTTTTTCTTTCAAACAGCTTGGGTTAAGCAAGGCTGAGTTAGTTTTTTTCATGTTGAGAATTACCAGAACATAACTTGCTTGGTATTTTAATTTTTTTAATTTTATTTCTTGTTCTCCAAAGTTTTGCTAGTTTGTTCTAAGTTAGGTTATGTTCCATTTGTGTTTTATTTGTTTAACATTTCTTTTTATGCTATGTTACCTAACTCAACACTGCCTTTTTGGATTATTTTGCTAGCAAACTGAAAAGTAAGCATTCGCACAGAAAATAATTGGTCCCACCATTTTAGCCACATTCATAAACATGGTATACCAAATAAAAATTCCCAAAACTAAAAAATGATGCCTTATACTGCAAATTTACCTAGGCACCTAGGTAAGTAAGCCTAAGTTGAAGTGTGCCTACCTACTGTAGCATGCAGACTTGTGCTCTACCCAATTTCTTTTAGTCGACTCACATGTGACTCATAGATCTTGATACCTGATTCAACTCATGATTCAGAGCAGGTCAAAATTATTTGATTGGCTCAATTCAGACTCAGAGCCCACAAAGTATGACTTGGCTTGCAACTCAAACAGACTGACATATATTTGTATCAATTCAGATCCGACTCACTGGTATCAGACTCAGGAGCCATATGATTGTGTGCATATATATATATTATATATATATATATATATATATATATATATATATATATATATATATATATGTGTATGTGTACGCATACGCATACATTATACATGTATGCATATATAAATATGTATAGATGCATACATGTATATATATGCGTATATTTTTTTTTGTGATGCCGTACAACAAGCAACGTCGAATGACATCCATGTTCTATAAATTTAAGTCATAGGGAAGAAAGGTGAGGTCATCAAAGCACTCAATCAGACATTTGAACTTTACATGTCTTGACTTGAAATGCTACTCGAGTGTTCACCACAGGCTACCGCTTGATACCAGATTTGATGTTCATGATGTTAGGAACATCATGGCTATCAAGGATGCAGCACATCAAATTACATGGCCCTGAATGTCGCAGTTTGACCCCAGGTCACCAAGGTTGGTTTTACTACTAGAGCATGTCACTATAAGTATCTCAGATGATAAATTATGTATATATATATGAATATATATATATATATATATGAATATATATATGAATATATATATGAATATATATATGAATATATATATGATATATATATGAATATATATATGAATATATATATGAATATATATATGAATATATATATGAATATATATATGAATATATATATGAATATATGTATGAATATATATATGAATATATATATGAATATATATATGAATATATATATGAATATATATATGAATATATATATGAATATATATATGAATATATATATATGAATATATATATGAATATATATATGAATATATATATGAATATATATATGAATATATATATGAATATATATATGAATATATATATATATGAATATATATATGAATATATATATATGAATATATATATGAATATATATATGAATATATATATGAATATATATATGAATATATATATATATATGAATATATATATGAATATATATATGAATATATATATGAACATATATATGAACATATATATGAACATATATATGAACATATATATGAACATATATATGAACATATATATGAATATATATATGAATATATATATGAATATATATATGAATATATATATGAATATATATATATATATATATATATATATATATATATATATATATATATATATATATATATATATATATATATATATATACATATATACATATTAGCCTGGTCCAAAAAGGAAAGTTGAAAAATTGTTAGCTCCACAAGTTTTATTTTGTTACACTGTTCATAAATAACATATAGACCAATTTTCAGGAATTATCGTTTAATTTTAGGGGTCGCGTAAAAAGGTGTCTTTTTCCGACAGATGAGAAACTGAAGGGATGCTAATTTTTGTTCTTCTCTCGCATAGCATAGCTCCTATTTTCTATGAAAACAAAATAACCTTAATAAATAATAATGCTTCATCGTGCCAACTTGAATGACTAAATGAGGTGGGACTTCAACCTGTCCCTCTACAATTCAGCATCTACCCTCTTTCATCAGTCCCCCCTTGGTCGGAGCAGGGAGGCGGCGCCGGTGATTAGCCACGAGGCAGAGTAGGTATTGTTTCTGCTCTTCATCCTTGGTCAGCGATGTGTTGAAGGTGTGGATGAGAGAAACAGCTCCTTCTGCTGCATCGTTAACGACATTCAAAGAACCCGCAGACTTCGGGTTGAGGTATTCCCGCATGAACTCTCCATGAACTTCCTCACACAGGAATCCAACCGCAGGGTAGGGATCCCTGCCCTCGTCCAGATGGCACAGCAGGCTTCACGGGTCTTCTTGAAGCTTTCCGGGAAAAGCAATTTCTGCTTCAGGTGAAAGAATTGTGACATGCGAAGTACGTCACCTCGCGTTGGAAGCCGTGCAGTTGAGAAAAACTCAAGGGGACTCCATAATAACCACCATTCTGGTCCACTTAGCGTACTCGGTGCTGAGGAGGCCATCTGCAAAAGAGAGAAACCAAAGATGAGATTTTGCGCGACCTTTAAATATGCATGACATCGTCCAAAATTTGGCACACAATACAGGCACATATAGTGGAATAAAAATAAACTTGTGAAGCGCACTTCCTTGAAACTTTTAAAATCACCATGTATGTTTGGACCAGGCTAATATATATTTATATATATATATATATATATATATATATATATATATATATATATATATATATATATATATATATATATATATATATACATATATACTTATATTCATGTATGTATGTATGTATGTATATATATAATTCTCTGATTTCATTAGACACAGGTAAGTATCCTTTCACATCAATAATACTTACTTGTAGTTATTTTCATTGGTTTTTTGTAAATAACTTCAGTACCCCTCATTCTTTATTGACTGGCAGCTGATAATTTGACAATTGTAATGCTAAGCATGAATAATTATGCTGTGTTTTTACTCTCTACTTTGTGTCATGGCATAGTATACACGAAGTATCGGAAGTATATGTATCGGATACATGTTTAAATCATTTGTTCATAACTTGCATTTTAGTCATAAGACTCAAATGACTAAAGACTCAAATCACAAGACTAAAATGACATGCCTTGCAAATGTTTGCTTTTTTGTTTTGTATCTCAAAACAAACATGGGTGTAGCCACAGCACTCTGTTGGCTCAAATAATACTTTCCAGGGCATACACATTTTCTCATTGAAATTAATTCCATGCAGATTTTCAACATTCTATTGTGCTCATTTCAACATCTGACACCTGGAAGAAAAACCATTATTTTAACACCGATGGAGCTCCCTTGCCACTATTAGGTGGCGCGATTTTAAAGAACTGTCACTTCTGATGTGTGATTTTTCAAAGTATCACCAGAAGGAGAATTTGCTGTGTCTATTTTATTTTAAGTCGATATGGCATTTCAAGAAATACTATTTTTCGGTTTGTATCGGATCCATTCTCAGAAACGGAAGTGGGGCACCTGTTTGTGACATATTGTGTCAGTATACTCCTGCTTCCTTGACTGTCCGCAGCGCGTCGCCTCAGCGCCAGAGAGGACGTCTCTCTTGGAGTAGCTAGACTGGCCACCATGCCGTGCAACCCTGTGCAGATTTGCCTCCTGTGGTGCAGCTGCGCCATATCCGTGCTGGTCCCAGTGCTGGTACCAGTACCAGTCGGCGTTTTGAATGTTCATGCTCTGTTGCAGGAGCCGCTGCCGACACGCCCGGCGGTCAAGCCCTCGTTGGTCAGCTGCCTGCAACGTCGCCTTCACGGCGCGATTGCACCGTTCTACTGCCCCAGATGCTCCCTGTTGGTAGCGTGGGGCCCGGATATGACTTACACCCACACTCTGCAGGTAATTTCTGAGAAAAAATGTATATGTTGTACGTGCCGTTGTCGAACAGCAATTCCCTGGGGTATACTTTGCGTGACGCCAAGACCTCGATAAATTCAATACACGCGTGACAGTTTGACTCCGAGCGAAATCCAGCGTCTACCTACTTGGGAGAAGTCGGATGCCAGGACCACGGCATATCGCTGAGCGTGGGCTGCATCCATAGGTCCAATAAAGTCCAGCCCTATCTTGTTCCAGGCTGCCGCTGGTAAAGGCACTGAATGCATTGGAGTATGTCGAAGTACCGCCGTCTCATCCATACACAGTGGCGCAGACTTCACAGCTCTTGCCTCCACCATCTCGATCAATGCCAGACCACCAATATAGCTCCTGCAGGCGCTGCTCGCATCTGACGATGCTCTGGTGCCACTGATGTGCCAGGCTGGGCAGTCTGAGCGAAGCAGACTTTCTGGAACGATTAGGCAATCGCCGCGCACATCCATACCTCTGCACAGTGAGTTGATCCCTGAGGTGGAAGAATAGCTGAAGGTCAGGCGAGCAGTCGCTCGGCCTACGAGACCACGGACGCGATACCTGATCACGCAACACGATCTTCACTTATAGCCGCCACCAACTCTTCATCCATTGCTGCCGGACGGTCTCTTACTGTAGCGATACATTTGTATTTGTCCTCCACCACTTCTGCCGATTCCGGCAGTCGTGACAACCCATCTGCAGGACGTACACCTCCCTTCACACGCTAAACTGTGAACGAGTACTCCATGAGCCAGTCTGACCACTTTGTTATCCTCATGGCAGCTTGGGCGACACCCGGTGACGTCAGCGGTGTCTGCAATGCCACATGATCAAGTCGCAGACAACTGCTGATTCCAGAGATACTTCCTCCATTTCGCCACTGTCCACACAACCGCCAGCGCCTCTCTGTCATACTGCAGCGCCTCTGGGCTTGGTTTAGCGTACGCAACGTGAATGCTACCACCCTCTCTTCCTCTGAGTTAGGCTGAGACAGCACCCCACCCAGGCCCACATCGCTTGCATCCAAAGTTATGACTGTGGAAGCTGAGGGTCGTAAATGGTGACTCCGCGACTGCCTGGTACAGCACGTCTCCCTTTCAGCACTGCCGCGAGCTCCTCTATCCACTTGAACGGCATCGCCTCCTTAAGCAGCATCCTCCTCGGTGGTTCCATGAGGGTGCTGTATCCAGGCACGAAACGAGAGCAGAACCCCAACAGCCCAGTAGTGACTGGAGCTCTTTCGTCCTGACGCCTAATGTCCTAACGCCCTAGCCCGCTCTGGGCTCACCGAGACTCCCGCTGAGGACACGGTAAACCCAAGGAAGTCCGCAGCCGTCTGTCTCAGCGTGTATTTTCCATGTTTAGTGTTACCCTGTGTTCCCGCAGACGAGTTAGAAAATCTTCCAATCGCTCCTAGTCACCGCACAGACGAGGACATTTCCCGGGTACCTGCACCTGCACTGCTTCAGAATTTCTTCCATCGCCTTCTGAATTGTCATCGGTAAGTCCTTGGTCCCATGCGGACAGCGACAACACGAAAACAGACCTTAGTGACATACAAACGTTGTTAATGGTTGTTACTCGGAGTGTAACTCCAGCTGGTGATTTGCAACTTTTGGGTCCAGACATGACAACACTGTTACTCCTTGCATCTGCTGAAACGTGTTCTGCATCAGTTATAAATTATTCGCGAAATAGGGTGTAATATACCACTTACTGAACACTGAATCGACATCCTTGCAAAAGGGGACGAGTGGTCTAGGGGTAAGATGCTCGTCTCACAATCGAAAGGTTGTGGGTTCGAGTCTCACCTGTCGCTACTCTCCGCCCGCGACCAATCGGCGTGAGAGATTGGCGACGCTACGTGACTGGTGCGTGTTTGTGGAAGTCTTCATGCCTCGTTTCGAAGTATCCCGTCTATAGATATCATACTTTTGCCCATCGTAATGGGATCCGGCATCGTGATAACGAACATCCCGCATCGCAATTCCAGGCGAATGGATTACCTATGATGTGCAATGTTATGTTTTACAATGCCAGTTTATAGAATAGCTGTTTGTATGGTTATCGTTGATATCGTTATCCCCAAATTAGATATCTTTCAAAACACGCAAAACGGGAAGTCATATGTACGCAATTATCTCAAAACTGAGGAGATCGTGATGGACCAAACCTGACACTTCAGATTGGAGGTTTGGTCACGCTGGGAACTATTTCAGCCTGGAGATTTCGTCAACCTGGCACTTGGGTGACCAAATATCCAGCTTCCATATCTCCTCAATTGGCTGCAATTGTGCGACGGACAAAACACGATCAGTCTGCAACAGGGTTCGATTTATACTTCGCAATCCTAGATGTGAAGAATGGGCGCTACATGGCCAATGAAGTTGATGCGCCCTAAAGCCCAAATAACTACAAACTAAACTTAGATGTGAAAAGGAAAATGATTTGCTCGTCTAATCGGATACTTGTTTTCAAAACTGGGACATGATCTCTCTGCACTTTCCAGGGAATCTTGAGAACTCTATCACAGAGCAGCTAATTGTCAAACAGCTCCATTTAACCTTTAAATGAGGAAGGTGGGAGGATAGTATTCTGAATAAGAAAAATGCTTCAACAGGCTATCATTCTAGCCCTGGTCTTCAGCGCTGCTGAGTGTCCAACACCCATTAATGAGCAAAGATTGTTTTTGTGTTTATGTCGGCACCTTGAACAGGTTCAATTTTAGGTAGGATAGGGTAGGATAGTTTGGGGAGGTGCAGGTTAGGTCAAGACGTCTACATGAAGTAAATTCATTAAATCAGGGATGATGTACAATCACTCCACTGATATTTGAGGGCCGCGTGGCATGGACGAAGTGGAATAGACGAGTGGTGCAGTTGCTAAGGTGCATCAATAATCTTAATGAAACTATGGGTTTTAATCCAACAGCCCACTCCGAGTAGAATGTCTTATTCTTCCTTTGCGTGTACACGTGTTTATCCTAACAAGATAATTGCAGCGCCCATACCATCGTCAGTCAAACAGTGAAATGCAAACAAAAGTCAGTCAGAATGACATGCCACGAAGTTCGGTACAAGTGTGATACCATACCGTCCTACGATTCTCATTTAAGTGGTATTGGTATATTTTTATTACGCATTATCCTTTGATATTTCTTTGTCATTTGTCTGCTGTATTAGTATTTACACGACCTATCATTAGCGGATGACTGTACGGCTGAATCCCCTCTCCGTTCAAGTTAGGTCGTGTGTTCCAGTGTTGGTACCAGGTAGATTATCCATCAATATAGCGAGATATCAAATCATATGCACTTTTTTGGTGTTGGAGTCCACATATGCATCTTCTATTGCCGTCAAAATTCACAGTATCCAATGCCTCTTTGAATGTCGGGCGCTGTATGACCGACGCAGTCGATGCGCCCCTAAACTCCAATAACCAACCAACCAACGCTCTGAATGTGTTTTGAAAAGTTGTCCACCGCTGCAACAGTCTCTTTACGTATGTATTCGTTTCTCAGAGGCGGGACTACGGTTCCAACGAATTCGCGACCTTGGAAGCTTTGGCAACATCTCGTGCCAGTGATGCCACCGACAGGCAGCCACCGCCACAACTTCGGGATCATCAGATGACGATTTGGCCTCAGCTGACGGCGCCGACATCAACCAGCCAGGCGATGACGACTCGGCCTCTTCGTCAGCGACTGCCACCGATCCTGCTCCGGTCCCCACCTGCCCGCCAGCCTCTGTCGGCAACTCTCCTGTCTCACCAACAACCGCTGCCGCCATCCAGTCTGCCTCGTCAACCCATCTGGTAGCCGTTGGTGTCAGCCATGGAACTCTGGCCCCTACCTGCCCGCCAGCCTCTGTCGCCAACCCTCCTGCCGTATCATCAACCGCTGCCGCCATCCAACCTGTCCCACGATCAACCAATGACGTCAAGCGACTTGTCCTTCCATCAATGAATCATCCTTTGACCGTTTCCGTCGATCATGCGCCATCTGCACTCCTACCAGTCCGTGCTTACAGCAGTTTTTCCTCCTCCTTAACCGTCCACCACCCGCTGCTATAACCTACCCCGCTACTTCTTCAACCCACCCACCAACCGTCACGACAATCTACTCTGCCCGTCCGTTTGCCAAGCGCCCGAGAACCATATCATCTGTCCGTGCTTCACCGGCACCAGCCTGCCCGCCAGCCAATCCCCCACCACTCATCCTGTCTGCATCAGTTTCGCACTCTTTGCCATTCGTTCGTTCTACGCCGTCTGCGCACATACTGATGGCCCTGATGGCAGCCGTTTTGTCTTGTCCTCAACCCACTCATCAACAAAGCGTGAAGCCATCGAAGTTACATTTGGGTAGAATGGTGGTCCCGACCTTCATGTATGGTTATAAGTATCGTGTGTGGACATAAATGAAGTGAAAATATTATTGTAACGCATATTTTGATTAATGCCTGTGTAACGCAACTGTGTGCTATACAGTGCGTGTGCGCGCTTGTGCTCGTGCGTGCGCGCTTGCCCGTTTACGTGAATAATGTGCTTGTGAAACATTGATCATGTATGTACTAACCTCGAAAAGCTTTTGTGTACATTCATTGAGTTGTAAAGCATCTGAATCGCTCATTGTTGAGGAGCAAGCTGAGCTACTTGGCGGAAAATTAATGTCACATGTACCTCAATGTTCGTCTCAATGTTCGTCTGAGGCTTCCTATTTGCGTCAGATATTCAAGAGCGTGCGGTGACTCCTAACATATCAGCATGATAATACCGCGAAACGTCTATTGGATAAGCGCATCCGACTGAAGCGAAGAATGCGCTCGATCGCATATGACTGTTTTTTTGTATGTGCAATCTACCACGGCGAAAGATGCAACCGCGTTTAGCGTACGTGACTGTTTTTCATGTACCACACCATGGTGATCGAAAATGGAAGTGAAGTCCAGATATGCGTAATAAGTGGACGGCGAAACAGGCAACGAGTTGTTATAATTTGCATTAAAGGTAAACTAATTGTCAAGCCTATGTCAAATTCAGTACTTCTGGACAACTTGTTTTCTTCCGATCGTTAAGTGAATCTTGACCGGTCGTGACGACTGTAGTGCGGCGGTTGGTTGATCGTAGGTCATGGACCTCTGAGCCGACGGAGCGGGTTCAGGATGTGCGTCACCCTTGGGTCGGCTTTGGCTCACGCTGATTGAGTGGTCCAGAGCAGCTGCCCTCGGGTCGATGAGGAGAGCCCGAGCCGAGCCAGGAGGCGGCCCTGACCGACGAGGAGGGTTTTTCGTGCAACATAAAGGGTCCTTAAGCCCATGGTGTGGCCCCGGGCTGCCTCATCATACATTGGATACACCGCCACCACCCTATCTAGACGCATCTTTGCACCACCAAGGATGGGCACGACGAAAGCACACCATGTCGATGCACAACACGAAACTTATCCGATCCATAATGATCAAGAATACCACCATATTGAACCGATGTCGCAGGGTACCAAAACTAAATTATCCTAGAGGCAGCTTTCATCCGTGAAATGGATCCGATAATTAAACGACAGCTCAGCATGAGAGATACGCCGTCTCATTACGATTGGCACCCCGCCACCCACGCATAGGACTGCTACTACGTACCCTCTGTACATACTTTGTGCACTGTATGTATTTACTGTTGCAGCTGATTCCGCAAATGAAATCGATCTTTCTTGACATTCATTGATACGTTACATACTACGATGCGACACAGGTGACTTTCCACCACGTGCTTCTGTTCATGTGGAAGGCATTCTCCCTTCCCCAGTACTGCCATGAATAGCACAGACAAGTACTGACGGCATATTCGGATGGAAACATGAAAGACAGCCGGCAGTCTGGCGTCGGGACCGCGTCTTGGTTTCAAATTGCATCAACCCACCTTTGTGACCACCCACGGTACATACAAAATTCATGACATCGCTCACCCCGGCGACAGGCGGTCCGGTGACTGCGGCCGTCACCGTTAATCCCGGAATATGCCATGAATGCTCACCACTGGACGCTACGGACTCATTGCCACCCACCGAGCTGACCGAATGCTGTCGCCGCTACTGCTCAGCAGGGTGCCGCTTGTATATATATATGTATCTATATATATATTTATATACTGTGTTAACCGTGTCCATATCGGTTCGTCTAGCGACCGTCGTATACCGCAAGTAGTAACATTTTAACATTGTATATACTTTTATAATGTATACTTCATGCCTATAATATAACAATTGGTCAATACGCAATGCAACACTATCCATATAATGTATTTTGCCTTCAAATGAGTTCAACTATCAATCATTGTTCATATTTCACAAACAGTTCGTCTTCTGAGTTCTGGTTACGCATAGTGAAAGTAAAAAAATCTGATCACAAGGCAAACAAAATGCATGAATTACGGAATTGCGGCGCGCCGCTGGGTTAGCTCATTCGTTGGGAGAGCGCTGTTCTTGCGGATGTTGTCGAACCCGCCCTGACAAAGCGGCTCCACTTTTCTGATGCGCCTCGCGCGGTCCACGTGTGGACCATCTGGAAAAGTACGCTAGTAAGCGGCTCTCGACCCCGCTTGACCACTAGTAAGCAGCAAGCAGAGGTGAACCGAGGTGGTCTTCCCCTCCCCTCCCTTAGCAGCCAAAAATATACTAGATAAAATTAAAAAAATTGAGATCTTCACCATGCAAAACCAAACGTTTTTAGCGTGCGAATCGCGCCGAAAGCAGTTTCTGTTTCATGGCAATTTTTCTGGTTTCCCCCTGAAGAAAATCCTGGTGCCTCCCTGGCAGCCAGGAACAATCGCGTTTAGCCTGTCGGCCGTACCGGCCGTCGTGGCACTGCCGGCACGCTTAACCTTGGCCGCTAATCGTCTGTTGAATTGGGAGTGAATAAGCGGCGGAACAGCGAATTTTCGACTGCATATGATGTTGCCTTCAAAAGGATGTGATGGTGCCTTCAAGAAAACGTTTGGTTTTGCATGGTGAAGATTGCAAAATTTCTTGATTGATCTAGTATATTCTTTGTTGCTAAGGGAGGGGAGGGGAAGGCCCCCTCGTTTCGCCTCTGCTGCTTACTGGTGGCCAGAAAGAGTCGCGAGCCACTTACGAGCGTACTTTTGCAGATGATTCATAAATTGACCGCGCGAGGATATATATATATATATATATATATATATATTATTTTACACGTTCAGTGTTGAAGAGAAGACGGCATTCGGCTTTAACATGTTTCCTGTCTAGGTTTTCGATTGATCGTATTGTTTTCTTCGTTTCGTGAGGTAGCTGGTAAATTATTTCACCAAGTAAAATACATAGTTGCATTCGGTTATTGACGTTTCTCATTCAAGCTTTAATCCATTTGAAAAATCACCGCCCTGCACAATGCACACATGTATGGTTTAAAAAAAAATCAATTGAGCACTGGTTTCACACGAGCTATTCTTGCAACATGTTTCATTTCTTCGATTCCTGAAGGGCCACTCACAAAACAAGTATGTTCTCGTCTGAACTATTTACAATAAATATGAAGGACCGGATCGCAATTACATCCCGACGTTTTTCCCTCCACCCCCGCCCCCTCACCTCCACACTTCTCCCTTTTTGTTTTGCATTATTCCAAAGTGACAACGTAACGTGTGTGCTGACTTGTTTGCTTATGCTTGGTGTTCACGTATGTACAAAGACTTGAGCACCATGGACATGTTCGGTCCGAGCAAGACGTGATTATGGTGGTGTTGTTGGTAAGGTGTTCTCGTGTTAGCAGTGTTTGGTTGCAGTTTGTCATGTGTTCTTTTGGTGCTCCATCTCTGAGGTGCATTATTCGTCTTCTCGAAAGGGCGGTTGTGGTGGCACCAATGTAGCTTACTGCACGAAGCCTAGTCTTCGTATGGGCGAAGTCTTGCACGGACCGAACACGTCTCATGGTGCTCGAGTCTTTGTACATACGTGAACACACACCGGAAATAAACAAACACGTTAGCACACACGTCACGTTGTCACTCTGGAATAATGCATGACAAAAAACGTCGAAGGAGGAGGCAATAACGTTGGGATGTAAATGCGATCCCAGTGCTTCATGTTGATTGTAAATACTTCAGATGAGGATATATTTGCTGTGTGAATGGTCCTTCAGGAATAGACGAAATGTGAGATGATGTTGCCAGAATAGCTCGTGTGAAGCCAGTGCTCAATTCATTTTTTTGTAAAGTTTACTTTGTGTGTTTATTTGCATTGTGCAGAGCGGTGATTGTGAAAATGGATTAATTTTTGAATCCGAAACGTCAATAATCGAATACAACTATGCATGCCGCTTGGTGAAATAATTTACCAGCTATCTAACGAAATGAAGAAAACAATACGATCAATCGAAAACCTAGACAGAAAACCTGATCAAGCTGAATCCGCTCTTCTGTTCAACTGCAACGTGTAAAAGAAGATATTCTGCCAAAGTGCACCGACATATATATATATATATATATATATATATATATATATATATATATATATATATATATTATGGATGGTGAACATCGGCTAATTCCAAATCGTCCAAGAGAGCTGGGTTATTTACCTATGTGCATTGAGCACATAGTGCAAACTTCTTGAACAGTGTTTATATCAGCAAGGAGTTTCTACTTGTGTCTTCAGTGTACCACCAATTTCTTAGTAGCGAACGATTAAGTGGCAACACAAAATCGCTTAAAATGGAGCTATTTGAAATGATTAGTGAAATCGGACAAGGGCTGCCGTAAGGCGGAGGCGGTTCGTCGGATTTCCGAGGTCGGTGGGAGCCCTGTTCAAGTGCAGATATGCCGGGTATAGATTGTGGTAGAACCGCGTAAGCCTGAAACTTGTCGCTTAATGTAGGTTCTACTTCCCTATGGGATGACATAGATTCTTTAGGATTTCATATCAGATAAGGACTATCCAAATTCGCAGCGTCGAAGAGGGCCATCGTAACCCGTGCATTGCCAGGATGGGCTAATTTAACCCCTTGTGAATTTCCGGATTGCTTTCAATACTGCCTGACCCATCAAACTGAACTTTGCCGTAGCTCTATATAATTTCATAACACATCGTTTTTCGTCAGGTTTGATCCAAAATCATGTTCGGGTTTGGATTTGTAGCAGTTGAAAGTCAGGTTATTCGTACAGCAGAAGGTTATTCATTCTTAATCCTGTTTCAAAACGTTTACTAGCAAGTACTGGCGAAGATCGATAGAAATGTGATATATGTGCATGTAGGCCATTAATCACCAAAATAGTTTCGTCACCCTGTAACAGAGGACGTGATCAGATTCGTCGAAGTCTATGATTCGTAGTTTTGGTTCCATTCGGTAGCTGATGTCATTCAATGAACGTTTGATACGGTTTATGAAATGAAAACCCGAAATAAACCATAAAACAACGAGTGTCTAAATAGGTTTTTCCTGCACATTACTCATTACATACCCATGCACATTACAAAATAGGAAACTTGTTCCAAAATTGGCAATGACCTCAGATCACTAAACTGACCTAGAACGGAAATCCTAGTGATGTGTTTTATAGGCACCGCCCAATTTTACTCAAGGAGCAAGTTTCGTGTCGATATACTTCCATTCATATGAGCTATTCATCCTGAAACATTTTTTTAGGTGGTTCTCTTTGACATGTGCTAGGTCAATTGCCTTGCGCGACCTGAGGTTGAAACTTTCACATCAAACCCAAAAAGACGAAGGCAAATGTGCTTAACATTCCGCCGTGTTTTCCAATCGCTAAAAACCCTAGGTGGGTGTGGGAGGGGTAAATAACTCCCGTGTTCACGAATCCTAGCATATTATCAGTGCACATCGGTAAAGAGCGCATCCATCGCATATATATATATATATATATATATATATATATATATATATATATATATATATATATGTATATACAGTTTCAGTACGACATTGCACCTTCTTCAGTGCCACATTGCGCCATGTGTTCGCCGCGTTCGACAATACAAACAATTCATGCTAAGATGAAAGTCAGGTGTCAATCGAACCTGTCTAGGACACCTCCGATTAAGCACAGCTTATAAGTTGTTTTGCGTCGGATAATCTAACAGGCGGATCCAAGATAAAACATCACCTGCCAACACGCGTGTTACTAAAATGTAACGGAGAATATGGTTTTCAAGCGAAAATTTACGACATGACAGAAGCCAGATTACCGAAGCAGTCGCGACAAGCCGTCACCGTCACATCAAGTGTAATGATGTTTTGTTACATGGGAGTAACGGAAAGCAAATCGTACGCCTGGGTCGAAAATCATGTGTCGTCCATTCGGTGCGGAAGAGGAGAGCTTCCAATGAGTAAACACTTCAACGGACTGTACCACTAAATCGAAGATTTTCGCACAGTTGGCTAGAATGTGTTTTACAGACGGGAACGGGAAAACAGATGGATTGGCATGTTGGGAACTGAATCGAAAGCAGGAGGCCTTAATCGGAGAAAAGGATTTAGGAGGTGAGATGGTGTATGATGTACATGACACCGTACATCACGGTGATGACTTGTCGCGACCTCTTCGGTAATCTGGCTTCTGTTATATCGTAAATTTTCGCTTCAATACCGTATGCTCCATTACATTTCTTTTAACACGCGTGTTGGCAAGTGATGGTTTTATCTTGGATCCGCCTGTTAGATTATCCGATACGTGGCTACTTAGTTGTGCTGAATCGGGGGTGTCCTACACAGCTTTGATTGACACCTGATTTTCGTATTAGCATGAATTGTTTTTATTGTCGAATGTGGCGAACACATGACGCAAGGTGGCACTGAAGAAGGTACGATGTCATATTGAAACTGTTTATATACATATATAGATACATACATACATACATACATACACACACACACACACACACACACACACACACACACACCTATATATATATATATATATACATGTATATATTTATATATTTACATATATACATACATATATATATATATATATATATATATATATATATATATATATATATATATATATATATATATATATATATATATATATATATATGTATATACATGCAGTACGCATGGATCCATCTACGTATATTTGACGTTTGTATATTTGACGTTAAAATGTACCTTGATATAGTTGATATTGAAATTGGGTAATTAGGGACCAATTCAACTTGAATTTTCCATTCCAAATCCCCTTTACTTAATCAATCATACATATGCGCAAGTCATGGTTTGGCTTTCGCCATCCTGCCTGCGCCACTGGCCCAGAGGTGTAGCCAATGGGTCAAATGGCTTTCGATCACCAGGTTCCTCTTATGTTTCATGGGACCTCGCAGGCCCCGGAAACCTCTGAATATATGAATCCACGCTACGTCAGCCAAGTTATTATCTCATTTTACTGAGGAAATATGTCAAGGATTCGCCGAAGTAATGTCTAAACTATCGCTAATTCCCATGTTCGAGTTATATTTGTTCTCGTTATATCGAAGTTATATTTGGGTATAATGGTGGTCCCGACCTTTTTATGGCTATAAGTATCGTGTGTGCAGATAAATGAAGTGAAAACATTCTTGAAACGCATGTTTTGATTGATGCATGTAATTAGCTGTGTGCTTACAATGTGTGTGCGCTCTTGTGTTCGTGTGTATTTGTTTGCCCGTTTGCGTGAATAATGTGTTTGTGAAACATGAATGATGGACTAGTCTCGGAAAGCTTTTGTGTACATTCTTTGAGTTGTAAAGCAGCTGAATCGCTCATTAGTGAGGAGCAAGCTGAGTTACTTGGCGGATAATTCATGTCACATGTACCTCGATGTTCGTCTCAGACTTTTTATTTGCATGAGATATTCAAGAGTGTGCAGTGACGCCTAACCTAACAGCATAATAATCCCGCAAAACGTCTATTGGGTAGGCGCATCTAACTGAAGCGAAGAAAGTACTCGATCGCATATGACTGTTTTCTGTATGTACAATCATCTACAACGGTGAAGGATGCAACTGCGTTTAGCGTATGTGACTGCTTTTCATGTACCACACCGTGGTGATCGAAAATGGAAGTGAAGTCGAAATATACGTAATAAGTGGACGGCGAAAGATGCAACGAGTTGTTATAATTTGCATTGAAGGTACATTAATTTGAAGCCAAAATCGAACTCTACTTGCGGAAAGCTTGTTTTCCTCCGATCGTCAAGTGAATCTCAACCGTTCGTGACGACTGTCGTGCGACCGTTAGTTGCTGCTGCAATGCTGTCATTGATCACGGATGCCCCATAACCCCTCCTGTTCAATCTTTCCGGAGTCGACCGCTGACCCCGCTCACTTGTTGTCCCTCCGTTCGGCTTCCTTTGATGCCGGGTGCAGCTGCGGGCAGGAGATAAGGGCGAGCAGGAGGGTGCGGGGCGCGGTTGGAGAATTGAGCAAGTCTGACCCGCGAGCGGCGGTCAGCACTCTGGCCTTGTCCCGCATAAAACCGGAGGCTGGCCCCATACCACGGCTGCGATGTGGAGATTTCAGTTGGATTTTATTTCGAGCCGTCTCAATGCCATTTTTGCGATACCCGGACAAAAAAGTCGAAAAAAGTCGAACGCAAAAGTCAACGGATAAAAAGTATAATTAAAAAGAGTTCGAAGCGCTGAAAGTCGAACGAACAGGTGAACATGCCAAAAAGTCCAATTGCGAACGTCAAACGGACCTAAAGTCAAAATGAACAAAGTAGCACGGACAAACGGTTTACGAACAAAATTCGCACAGAATTCGGTTGGTGCAATGGTCAAGAGAACGGAAAGTTGAGGTATAAAAGTGGAGGCGCCGAAAGTCGGACCGGGAAAAAATGAAAAGATATATATGATATATATATGTATACACACACACGCGCATATATATAAATATATATATATATATATATATATATATATATATATATATATATATATATATATATATATATATATATATATATATATATATATATATATATATATATATATATATATATATATATATATATATATATATATATATATATATATATATATATATATATATATATATATATATATATATATATATATATATATATATATATATATATATATATATATCTATATTTATTTATATATATATACATATACATATGTATGAATGTACGTATATACGATGGATGGGCTATTTACCGATGTGCACTGATAATATGCTAGGGTTCGTGAACACGGGAGTTATTTACCCCTCCCTACCCATCTAGGATGTTTCAGCGATTGAAAAAACACGGCGGACCGTTAAGCACATTTTCCTTCGTCATTTTGCATCTGATGTGAAAGTTTCGACCTCAGGTCGCGCAAGGCAATTGACCTAGCACATGTTAAGGAGAACCACCTCAAAATGTTCAGGATGAATAGCTAATATGAATGAAAATATATTGAAACGAAACTTGCTCCTTGAGTAAAATTGGGCGGTGCCTATCAAACACATCACTCGGATTTCCGTTCTAGGTCAGTTCAGTGACCTGAGGTCATTGCCAATTTTGGCACAAGTTTCCTATTTTGTAATATGCACGCTCTTGTAACATTTTTTTTGCCCGTGGTATGTATGCAGAAATATGAGAAGTTCCTAATCCAATTTGATTGACCTCCGTGAAGTGACCTGATGCCAAGTCAGGATAAAGTGCATCGAGTGGGGGAAAACCTATTTAGACACTCGTTGTTTTATGGTTTATTTCGAGTTTTCATTTCATAAACAGTATCAAACGTGCATTGTATGACATCAGCTACCCAATGGAACCAAAACTATGAATCATAGACTTCGACGAATCTGATCTTGTCCTCTGTTACAGGGTGATGGAACTATTTTGGTGATTAGCCTACATGCAGATATTTCACATTTCTTTCGATCTTCGCTACTACTGGCTAGTAGACGTTTTGTAACAGGATTAAGAATGAATAACCTTCTGCTGTACGAATAACCTGACTTTCAATTGCTGTAACTCCAATCCGAACATGATCTCGGATCAAATGTGACGAAAAACGATGCGTTATGAAATTATATAGAGCTATGGCAAAGTTCAGTTTGATGGGTCATGCAGTATTGAAAGCAATCGAGAAATTGACCATGGGTTAAATTAGCCCATCCCGGCACTGCACGGGTTACGATGGCCCTCTTCCACGTTGCGAATTTAGATCGTCCTTATCCGATTTAAAATCCTAAGGAACATATGTGATCCCAAAGGGAAGTAGAACCTACATTAACACGCGCACTGGAGGGGAGGGCGCGAAATCCGCCCACCCCTCCGTTTTTCCGTACATACTCCGTTTTTTTTCGTACTCCAGATTTTACCGGTCGATATACGCCATTTTTGCGTACCGTCTTAGAAGTGTCCGGCACGTCGTTTAAAGCAAGAAAAACGCAAATCGGGCGACAATTTTTCGGGTTAGGTGCCGTTAAAGTCAAAACATTTCATAGCGCCAGACCCCAAAAATCGGCACTGATGCGCTTCCCGCAAAAGGGAAGTGTTCTTGGCAACACTAGCGACTTGTTTCATGTATATTATTATGTTATATAATTTCAACGTCATGTTAGGTCACCGAGGTCAAGTCAAGTCAAGTTCATGACAGGTTAATGGAACCAAACTTGGTCAACTGGAATGTTGTCATCAATGCAAATGACTGTCATGCGATTGATGTCGTTTTGCATGTTACTCCCTACACATTCTGAAAACTACTGTTTGTCATCGTGTACCTAAGCGTTTCCATACTTTATTCATGTACTTCACTCCCTTCTTCGCGAAGCCGATTGTGCCGAGGCTTCCGACGGAGCAGTCAGGCGGGCGGCCAGGTTCTGGTAACTGGGACAGGTAACTGACCTGATAAAGTGCTGCTACATAGGTGACCTGAGGTCAAATTCCGGGTCTAGCATCTGTATTGCATCATTAGTAATGTCCAAAACATCATTGATGCCCATTTTGGAGCATTTAAGCACAATTAAGCACAGCGATCCATAGTAATGACAAGCCAAGCCACACAAAACAAGACAATTTTGACACATGTGACCTCATTTGACCTTGACTATACTGACCTAAGGTCATGAAATTTGCACACAATAGATTTCACTACAGTACCCATCCACCCTGCGAATTTCGTTACTCCAGCTTTAATATGAACCGAGATCTTAAGGGGGGGGGCGGAATCCGCCCCCTCCTGTGCGCGTAGTTTTCCGAGGCCCTCCAGGGCGCGTGTTAATCGACAGGTTTCAGGCCTACGTGGTTCTACCACGATCTATACCCGGCATATCTGCACTTGAACAGGGCTCCCACCGACCTCGGAAATCAGACGAACCGCCTCCGTCGTACATCCCTTGTCCGATTTAAGTAATAATTTCAAATAGCTCCATTTTAAGCGATTTTGTGTTAACCACTGAATCGCCCGCTACTAAGAAATTGGTGGTACACTGAAGACACAAGGAGAAACTCCTTGTTGATATGAACACTGTTCAGGAAGTTTGCACTACATGCTCAATGCACATAGGTAAATAGCCCAGGTTTCTTTGACGATTTGGGACTAGCCGATGTTACATAGAGATATATTTACATTTATATATATATATATATATATATATATATATATATATATATATATATATATATATATATATATATATATATATATATGGCTTCACATGAGCTACTCTGGTAACATCATCTCACATTTCGTCTATGCCTGAAGGGCTATTCATGCAGCATATATATTCTCATCTGAACTACTTACAATCAACATGAAGCACTGGGATCGCATTTAATTCCCAACGTTATTTCCTCCCCTTTGAACTTTTTGGTCATGCATTATTCCAGAGTGACAACGTAACGTGTGTGCTGACGTGTTTGTTTATTTCTGGTGTGTGTTCACGTATGTACAAAGACTCGAGCACCATGAGACGTGTTCGGTCCGTGCAAGACTTCGCCCATACGAAGACTAGGCTTCGTGCAGTAAGCTACATTGGTGCCACCACAACCTCCCTTTCGAGAAGATTAACAATGCATCTCGGAGATGGAGTACCAAAGGACCACATGACAAACTGCCCCCAAACACTGCTAACACGAGAACACCTTACCAAGAACACCACCATCATCACGTCTTGCTCGGACCGAACATGTCCATGGTGCTCAAGTCTTTGTACATTCGTGAACACACCAGAAATAAGCAAACAAGTCAGCACACACGTCACGTTGTCACTCTGGAATAATGCAAAACGAAAAAGGGCGAAGTGTGGAGGGTAGGGGAAGGCAAAAACGTCGGAATGTAATTGCGATCCAGTGCTTCATGTTTATTGTAAATAGTTTAGACGAGAACATACTTGTATTGTGAGTGGCCCTTCAGGAATCGACGGAATGCAAGATGATGTTGCAAGAATAGCTTGTGTGAAACCAGTGCTCAATTGATGTTTTAAAACCATACATGTGTGTGTTTATTTGCATTGTGCAGAGCGGTGATTTTAAAATGGATTAATGCTTGAATCCGAAACGTCAATAACGGAACGCGACTATGTATGTTACTTGGTGAAATAATTTACCAGCTATCTCACGAAACGAAGAAAAAAATACGATCAATCGAAAACCTAGACAGAAAACATGCTAAAGCTGAATGCGCTCTTCTCTTCAACACTCAATGTGTAAAACTGTATATATATCCACGAGGAGCGTATATATATTATATATATATATATATATATATATATATATATATATATATATATATATATATATATATATATGCTCCTCGCGCGGTCAATTTATGAACCATCTGGAAAAGTACGCTCGTAAGCAGCTCTCGACTCTTCCTGGTCACTAGTAAGCAGCAAACAGAGGCGAACCGAGGGGTCTTCCCCTGCTTCCCTTAGCAACCAAAAATATACTAGATCAAACAAGAAGTTTTGCAATCTTGACCATGAAAAACCAAACGCTTTCTTGAAGGCACCATCACAACTTTTTGAAGGCACCATCACATGCAGTCGAAAATTCGCTGTTCCGCCGCTTGTTCACTCCTAATTCAAAAGACGATTAGCGGCCAAGGTTAAGCGTGCCGGCAGTGCCACGACGGCCGGTACGGCCGACAGGCTAAATGCGATTATTCCTGGCTGCCAGGGAGGCACCAGGATTTTCTTCAGGGGGAAACCAGAAAAAAATGTCATGAAACAGAGACCGCTTTCGGCGCGCTTCGCACGCTGAAAACGTTTGGTTTTGCATGGTGAAGATCTCAAAATTTCTTGTTTCATCTAGTATATTTGTGGCTGCTAAGGGAGAGGAGGGGAAAATCCCCTCGGTTCGCCTATGCTTGCTGCTTACTAGTGGCCAGGAAGAGCCGAGAGCTGCTTACTAGCGTACTTTTCCAGATGGTTCACACGTAGATCGCGCGAGGCGTATAAGAAAAGTGGAGCCGCCTTGTCTGGTCGGGTTCGACAACATCCGCAAGATCAGCGCTCTCCCAACGAATCAGCTAACCCAGCGGCGCGCCGCAATTCCGTAGTTCATGAATTTTGTTTGCCTTGTGATCATAAATATAATTTATTTGCTTTCTTTGACTATGCGTAACCAGGACTCAGAAGACGAACTGTTGGTGAAACACGAACGATGATTGATAGTTGCACTCATTTGAAGGCAACACACCTTGTGTGGATAGTGTTGCATTGCGCATTCACCAATTGTTATACTGTACGCGTGAATTATGAATACTAAAAGTATATATAATGTGAAAATGTTACTACTTGCGGTAAACAACGGTCGCTAGACAAACCGATATCGATACGGTTAACACAATATATATATATATATTTTTTATATATATATATATATATATATGTACACAAATACTGTGTATTTGTGTACAAGCGGCACCCTGCTGAGCAGTAGCGGCGACAGCATTCGGTCAGCTCGGTGGGTGGCAATGAGTCCGTAGCGTCCAGTGGTGAGCATTCATGGCATATTCCGGGATTAACGGTGACGGCCGCAGTCACCGGACCGCCTGTCGCCGGGGTGAGCGATGTCATGAATTTTGTATGTACCGTGGGTGGTCACAAAGGTGGGTTGATGCAATTTGAAACCAAGACGCGGTCCCGACGCCAGACTGCCGGCTGTCTTTCATGTTTCCATCCGAATATGCCGTCAGTACTTGTCTGTGCTATTCATGGCAGTACTGGGGAAGGGAGAATGCCTTCCACATGAACAGAAGCACGTGGTGGAAAGTCACCTGTGTCGCATCGTAGTATGTAACGTATCAATGAATGTCAAGAAAGATCGATTTCATTTGCGGAATCAGCTGCAACAGTAAATACATACAGTGCACAAAGTATGTACAGAGGGTACGTAGTAGCAGTCCTATGCGTGGGTGGCGGGGTGCCAATCGTAATGAGACGGCGTATCTCTCATGCTGAGCTGTCGTTTAATTATCGGATCCATTTCACGGATGAAAGCTGCCTCTAGGATAATTTAGTTTTGGTACCCTGCGACATCGGTTCAATATGGTGGTATTCTTGATCATTATGGATCGGATAAGTTTCGTGTTGTGCATCGACATGGTGTGCTTTCGTCGTGCCCATCCTTGGTGGTGCAAAGATGCGTCTAGATAGGGTGGTGGCGGTGTATCCAATGTATGATGAGGCAGCCCGGGGCCACACCATGGGCTTAAGGACCCTTTATGTTGCACGAAAAACCCTCCTCGTCGGTCAGGGCCGCCTCCTGGCTCGGCTCGGGCTCTCCTCATCGACCCGAGGGCAGCTGCTCTGGACCACTCAATCAGCGTGAGCCAAAGCCGACCCAAGGGTGACGCACATCCTGAACCCGCTCCGTCGGCTCAGAGGTCCATGACCTACGATCAACCAACCGCCGCACTACAGTCGTCACGACCGGTCAAGATTCACTTAACGATCGGAAGAAAACAAGTTGTCCAGAAGTACTGAATTTGACATAGGCTTGACAATTAGTTTACCTTTAATGCAAATTATAACAACTCGTTGCCTGTTTCGCCGTCCACTTATTACGCATATCTGGACTTCACTTCCATTTTCGATCACCATGGTGTGGTACATGAAAAACAGTCACGTACGCTAAACGCGGTTGCATCTTTCGCCGTGGTAGATTGCACATACAAAAAAACAGTCATATGCGATCGAGCGCATTCTTCGCTTCAGTCGGATGCGCTTATCCAATAGACGTTTCGCGGTATTATCATGCTGATATGTTAGGAGTCACCGCACGCTCTTGAATATCTGACGCAAATAGGAAGCCTCAGACGAACATTGAGACGAACATTGAGGTACATGTGACATTAATTTTCCGCCAAGTAGCTCAGCTTGCTCCTCAACAATGAGCGATTCAGATGCTTTACAACTCAATGAATGTACACAAAAGCTTTTCGAGGTTAGTACATACATGATCAATGTTTCACAAGCACATTATTCACGTAAACGGGCAAGCGCGCACGCACGAGCACAAGCGCGCACACGCACTGTATAGCACACAGTTGCGTTACACAGGCATTAATCAAAATATGCGTTACAATAATATTTTCACTTCATTTATGTCCACACACGATACTTATAACCATACATGAAGGTCGGGACCACCATTCTACCCAAATGTAACTTCGATGGCTTCACGCTTTGTTGATGAGTGGGTTGAGGACAAGACAAAACGGCTGCCATCAGGGCCATCAGTATGTGCGCAGACGGCGTAGAACGAACGAATGGCAAAGAGTGCGAAACTGATGCAGACAGGATGAGTGGTGGGGGATTGGCTGGCGGGCAGGCTGGTGCCGGTGAAGCACGGACAGATGATATGGTTCTCGGGCGCTTGGCAAACGGACGGGCAGAGTAGATTGTCGTGACGGTTGGTGGGTGGGTTGAAGAAGTAGCGGGGTAGGTTATAGCAGCGGGTGGTGGACGGTTAAGGAGGAGGAAAAACTGCTGTAAGCACGGACTGGTAGGAGTGCAGATGGCGCATGATCGACGGAAACGGTCAAAGGATGATTCATTGATGGAAGGACAAGTCGCTTGACGTCATTGGTTGATCGTGGGACAGGTTGGATGGCGGCAGCGGTTGATGATACGGCAGGAGGGTTGGCGACAGAGGCTGGCGGGCAGGTAGGGGCCAGAGTTCCATGGCTGACACCAACGGCTACCAGATGGGTTGACGAGGCAGACTGGATGGCGGCAGCGGTTGTTGGTGAGACAGGAGAGTTGCCGACAGAGGCTGGCGGGCAGGTGGGGACCGGAGCAGGATCGGTGGCAGTCGCTGACGAAGAGGCCGAGTCGTCATCGCCTGGCTGGTTGATGTCGGCGCCGTCAGCTGAGGCCAAATCGTCATCTGATGATCCCGAAGTTGTGGCGGTGGCTGCCTGTCGGTGGCATCACTGGCACGAGATGTTGCCAAAGCTTCCAAGGTCGCGAATTCGTTGGAACCGTAGTCCCGCCTCTGAGAAACGAATACATACGTAAAGAGACTGTTGCAGCGGTGGACAACTTTTCAAAACACATTCAGAGCGTTGGTTGGTTGGTTATTGGAGTTTAGGGGCGCATCGACTGCGTCGGTCATACAGCGCCCGACATTCAAAGAGGCATTGGATACTGTGAATTTTGACGGCAATAGAAGATGCATATGTGGACTCCAACACCAAAAAAGTGCATATGATTTGATATCTCGCTATATTGATGGATAATCTACCTGGTACCAACACTGGAACACACGACCTAACTTGAACGGAGAGGGGATTCAGCCGTACAGTCATCCGCTAATGATAGGTCGTGTAAATACTAATACAGCAGACAAATGACAAAGAAATATCAAAGGATAATGCGTAATAAAAATATACCAATACCACTTAAATGAGAATCGTAGGACGGTATGGTATCACACTTGTACCGAACTTCGTGGCATGTCATTCTGACTGACTTTTGTTTGCATTTCACTGTTTGACTGACGATGGTATGGGCGCTGCAATTATCTTGTTAGGATAAACACGTGTACACGCAAAGGAAGAATAAGACATTCTACTCGGAGTGGGCTGTTGGATTAAAACCCATAGTTTCATTAAGATTATTGATGCACCTTAGCAACTGCACCACTCGTCTATTCCACTTCGTCCATGCCACGCGGCCCTCAAATATCAGTGGAGTGATTGTACATCATCCCTGATTTAATGAATTTACTTCATGTAGACGTCTTGACCTAACCTGCACCTCCCCAAACTATCCTACCCTATCCTACCTAAAATTGAACCTGTTCAAGGTGCCGACATAAACACAAAAACAATCTTTGCTCATTAATGGGTGTTGGACACTCAGCAGCGCTGAAGACCAGGGCTAGAATGATAGCCTGTTGAAGCATTTTTCTTATTCAGAATACTATCCTCCCACCTTCCTCATTTAAAGGTTAAATGGAGCTGTTTGACAATTAGCTGCTCTGTGATAGAGTTCTCAAGATTCCCTGGAAAGTGCAGAGAGATCATGTCCCAGTTTTGAAAACAAGTATCCGATTAGACGAGCAAATCATTTTCCTTTTCACATCTAAGTTTAGTTTGTAGTTATTTGGGCTTTAGGGCGCATCAACTTCATTGGCCATGTAGCGCCCATTCTTCACATCTAGGATTGCGAAGTATAAATCGAACCCTGTTGCAGACTGATCGTGTTTTGTCCGTCGCACAATTGCAGCCAATTGAGGAGATATGGAAGCTGGATATTTGGTCACCCAAGTGCCAGGTTGACGAAATCTCCAGGCTGAAATAGTTCCCAGCGTGACCAAACCTCCAATCTGAAGTGTCAGGTTTGGTCCATCACGATCTCCTCAGTTTTGAGATAATTGCGTACATATGACTTCCCGTTTTGCGTGTTTTGAAAGATATCTAATTTGGGGATAACGATATCAACGATAACCATACAAACAGCTATTCTATAAACTGGCATTGTAAAACATAACATTGCACATCATAGGTAATCCATTCGCCTGGAATTGCGATGCGGGATGTTCGTTATCACGATGCCGGATCCCATTACGATGGGCAAAAGTATGATATCTATAGACGGGATACTTCGAAACGAGGCATGAAGACTTCCACAAACACGCACCAGTCACGTAGCGTCGCCAATCTCTCACGCCGATTGGTCGCGGGCGGAGAGTAGCGACAGGTGAGACTCGAACCCACAACCTTTCGATTGTGAGACGAGCATCTTACCCCTAGACCACTCGTCCCCTTTTGCAAGGATGTCGATTCAGTGTTCAGTAAGTGGTATATTACACCCTATTTCGCGAATAATTTATAACTGATGCAGAACACGTTTCAGCAGATGCAAGGAGTAACAGTGTTGTCATGTCTGGACCCAAAAGTTGCAAATCACCAGCTGGAGTTACACTCCGAGTAACAACCATTAACAACGTTTGTATGTCACTAAGGTCTGTTTTCGTGTTGTCGCTGTCCGCATGGGACCAAGGACTTACCGATGACAATTCAGAAGGCGATGGAAGAAATTCTGAAGCAGTGCAGGTGCAGGTACCCGGGAAATGTCCTCGTCTGTGCGGTGACTAGGAGCGATTGGAAGATTTTCTAACTCGTCTGCGGGAACACAGGGTAACACTAAACATGGAAAATACACGCTGAGACAGACGGCTGCGGACTTCCTTGGGTTTACCGTGTCCTCAGCGGGAGTCTCGGTGAGCCCAGAGCGGGCTAGGGCGTTAGGACATTAGGCGTCAGGACGAAAGAGCTCCAGTCACTACTGGGCTGTTGGGGTTCTGCTCTCGTTTCGTGCCTGGATACAGCACCCTCATGGAACCACCGAGGAGGATGCTGCTTAAGGAGGCGATGCCGTTCAAGTGGATAGAGGAGCTCGCGGCAGTGCTGAAAGGGAGACGTGCTGTACCAGGCAGTCGCGGAGTCACCATTTACGACCCTCAGCTTCCACAGTCATAACTTTGGATGCAAGCGATGTGGGCCTGGGTGGGGTGCTGTCTCAGCCTAACTCAGAGGAAGAGAGGGTGGTAGCATTCACGTTGCGTACGCTAAACCAAGCCCAGAGGCGCTGCAGTATGACAGAGAGGCGCTGGCGGTTGTGTGGACAGTGGCGAAATGGAGGAAGTATCTCTGGAATCAGCAGTTGTCTGCGACTTGATCATGTGGCATTGCAGACACCGCTGACGTCACCGGGTGTCGCCCAAGCTGCCATGAGGATAACAAAGTGGTCAGACTGGCTCATGGAGTACTCGTTCACAGTTTAGCGTGTGAAGGGAGGTGTACGTCCTGCAGATGGGTTGTCACGACTGCCGGAATCGGCAGAAGTGGTGGAGGACAAATACAAATGTATCGCTACAGTAAGAGACCGTCCGGCAGCAATGGATGAAGAGTTGGTGGCGGCTATAAGTGAAGATCGTGTTGCGTGATCAGGTATCGCGTCCGTGGTCTCGTAGGCCGAGCGACTGCTCGCCTGACCTTCAGCTATTCTTCCACCTCAGGGATCAACTCACTGTGCAGAGGTATGGATGTGCGCGGCGATTGCCTAATCGTTCCAGAAAGTCTGCTTCGCTCAGACTGCCCAGCCTGGCACATCAGTGGCACCAGAGCATCGTCAGATGCGAGCAGCGCCTGCAGGAGCTATATTGGTGGTCTGGCATTGATCGAGATGGTGGAGGCAAGAGCTGTGAAGTCTGCGCCACTGTGTATGGATGAGACGGCGGTACTTCGACATACTCCAATGCATTCAGTGCCTTTACCAGCGGCAGCCTGGAACAAGATAGGGCTGGACTTTATTGGACCTATGGATGCAGCCCACGCTCAGCGATATGCCGTGGTCCTGGCATCCGACTTCTCCCAAGTAGGTAGACGCTGGATTTCGCTCGGAGTCAAACTGTCACGCGTGTATTGAATTTATCGAGGTCTTGGCGTCACGCAAAGTATACACAGGGAATTGCTGTTCGACAACGGCACGTACAACATATACATTTTTTCTCAGAAATTACCTGCAGAGTGTGGGTGTAAGTCATATCCGGGCCCCACGCTACCAACGGGGAGCATCTGGGGCAGTAGAACGGTGCAATCGCGCCGTGAAGGCGACGTTGCAGGCAGCTACCAGCGAGGCTTGACCGCCGGGCGTGTCGGCAGCGGCTCCTGCAACAGAGCAGGACATTCAAAACGCCGACTGGTACTGGTACCAGCACTGGGACCAGCACGGATAAGCGCAGCTGCGCAACGGGAGGCAAATCTGCTGGGGTTGCGGCATGGTGGCCAGTCTAGCTACTCCAGAGAGACGTCTCTGGCGCCTGAGGCGACGCGCTGCGGATCAAGGAAGCAGGAGTATACTGACACAAATATGTCACAAACAGGTGCCCACTTCCCGTTTCTGAGAATGGATCCGATACAAACCGAAAAAATAGTATTTCTTGAAATGCCATATCAGACTTAAAATAAAATAGACACAGCAAATTCTCCTTCTGGTGATACTTTGAAAAAATCACACATCCAGAAGTGACAGTTCTTTAAATCTTTGGGCTTGCTTTCCGCAATCTCGGACAGCTGCTGCCTCGATCATGTCGGAAAACTCCGCACTCGGCACCCATCCAGGCCAGAGGATGTTTGCCCTCCACCTACCCGTCCGCAATTGGGCCGCATAGCTATGTAGGCTCAACCCAACGCCAGTCTGACCCTGGATCCGCCAGCGGCTTTTGACGTGGGCTTGACGCATTAATCGACATCTAATGACATATGTGTACTGCTGTGAAGACCGAATGTCCGACCTCCGAAGACCAGAGTGGTCGGCAGGGTGGCGGTGCACATAGAGGTAGGAAGAACGGAAACACACTGTGCTACCGACGCAAAACAATGAGCATCAGCTTCGCAGATATAATTTGTGCAGAGACACCTTTTACGAGCTGCAGGTGAACTGGCAATAGTGTCACAAAGGTAAGGGCGTGCGACCATTTACTCGCTTAATCAATATTGACTGACAAATAGAGTTGGTATCGGTCTAATCACAGCACACAGCTTCAGTTTCTTTACCTGGCTCACAATCTATATACAGACATCACTCCAACATGGCCTTGCTGAAATTCGTAAATATGGTCAAATTATGGGCTATCATATAACGCTAAAAATTCAGCAAGCATTTTCGTTAAGACAAATATACATATTCCCAGACTTAATATCGTCGATGAAGAAATTCCGGTTCATGTCTCATTAGCATCTAGGAATAAACCGATTACCCCATCTTAAATTTCATGGACAAAAACAATAATATCAACAGTCAACACAGCCTTAGGGCCAATGTATCCGATAGCACCATACATTCCGAGGCTCATTCTTGACCAAATCCATGTGGCACCCATAAGACCTGTCTTGACTAGAGCGACGCTGTCTATGATAGACTTATAACAGCAACCGACTCCCTCAGCGCTGACCGCAATCAAGACCGAGCTGTTCCGGTAGTTACAGGTACATTACGAAGAATATCAACTAATAAGGTAAGACAAGAGTTGGGGTGGGATCTTTTGGCGAAAAGAGGGGAAAATACATAAGCTTACGATATATCATGCGCTGCAAAACATGAATGTTAATATTCCAAATTGCATCAGATTCACTCTTCCTGAGACACGACTTCCTCAAGCATGCGGAACATTCCAAAATGCTACAACTCAAACACAGCCCCAAATCGCACTTCAGCTTACCAAAAAACTTCATCCAGCTACAGCCAAACTCCGGAACAGCTTTCCTACCCAGCTTGAGTCACTTTTAAATGTGCAGTCACCAAACACCTCAGGATCGGCAGCTGTTCCTAAATTTTCCGGTTTAGTACAAAACAAGGAAATAAAATTCCCACGGATTCGAGCTGGAGCGTCGAACTAAATTCACACTTCTTCCAATCCCAACTAGTAGATTCTCCCAAATGCATGTGCAGTTACCCGTTTGAAACCGTCGAACATTTTAGTTTACAACGTCCCCTTTACAACGACCTACGAGCTTTCATCTTGAGACGTATCCGAAATCAACCTATATTTCAGTTTCCTACTACAGTTAAAGCAAATATAAATCCTGATACATGGCTCCAACCTTAGTGTGGACGACGGACAAGTATCATGAATTGCTTTCAAATTTTTCTTCGTACAAAACGGTTCGAACTCAAATGGAAAGATATCTACATACATGCGATTGTGCAAAATTACTGGTACTTTTCGGATCCGTTTTCGTTGTTCCATTTGAGGCCAGCAGTGGGCGATCCATACAAAATGCGACGCCCCCCCCACCCCCCACCCCCGGCAGCGCCGATCAGCTAACCATACGCTTGCATATGTGTGAATGAGCATAAGCGTAAGTACGTGCTCCGGTATGTTTATGCGTATGCGAGTGTCAGTATGTAAACGTGTGGAAAAACCAAAAGACTGGTGCCTGTATTTAAGGCCCGGTGCCTTTTGTACTAATCTCCTCAATATTTTGTTGCATAGTATACAAAGTATCGGAAGTATATGTATCGGATACATGTTAAATCATTTGTTCATAACTTGCATTTTAGTCATCAACCCAAATGACTAAACACTCAACTCCACAAGACTAAAATGACATGCCTTGCAATGTTTGCTTTTTTGTTTTGTATCTCAAAAACAAACATGGGTTTAGCCTAATAGCACTCTGTTGGCTCAAATAATACTTTCCAGGGCATACATTTCATTGAAATTAATTCATGCAGATTTTCCAACATTCTGTTCTGATTTTCAAGGCAGCCACCTGGAAGAAAACCATAATTTTAACACCGATGGAGCCCCTTGCCACTATTAGGTGACGCGATTTTTAAAGAACTGTCACTTCTGATGTGTGATTTTCCAAAGTATCACCAGAAGGAGAATTTGCTGTGTCTATTTTATTTTAAGTCTGATATGGCATTTCAAGAAATACTATTTTTCGGTTTGTATCGGATCCATTCTCAGAAACGGAAGTGGGGCACCTGTTTGTGACATATTGTGTCAGTATACTCCTGCTTCTTGACTGTCCGGCGCGTCGCCTCAGCGCCAGAGAGGACGTCTCTCTTGGAGTAGCTAGACTGGCCACCATGCCGTGCAACCCTGTGCAGATTTGCCTCCCTGTGGTGCAGCTGCGCCATATCCGTGCTTCGGTCCCAGTGCTGGTACCAGTACCAGTCGGTTGTTTTGAATGTTCATGCTCTGTTGCAGGAGCTCGCTTGCCGACACGCCCGGCGGTCAAGCCTCGTCGGTCAGCTGCCTGCAACGTCGCCTTCACGGCGCGATTGCACCCGTTTACTGCCCCAGATGCTCCCTGTTGGCAGCGTGGGGCCCGGATATGACTTTACACCCACACTCTGCAGGTAATTTCTGAGAAAAAATGTATATGTTGTACGTGCCGTTGTCGAACAGCAATTCCTGGGGTATACTTTGCGTGACGCCAAGACCTCGATAAATTCAATACACGCGTGACAGTTTGACTCCGAGCGAAATCCAGCGTCTACCTACTTGGGAGAAGTCGGATGCCAGGACCACGGCATATCGCTGAGCGTGGGCTGCATCCATAGGTCCAATAAAGTCCAGCCCTATCTTGTTCCAGGCTGCCGCTGGTAAAGGCACTGAATGCATTGGAGTATGTCGAAGTACCGCCGTCTCATCCATACACAGTGGCGCAGACTTCACAGCTCTTGCCTCCACCATCTCGATCAATGCCAGACCACCAATATAGCTCCTGCAGGCGCTGCTCGCATCTGACGATGCTCTGGTGCCACTGATGTGCCAGGCTGGGCAGTCTGAGCGAAGCAGACTTTCTGGAACGATTAGGCAATCGCCGCGCACATCCATACCTCTGCACAGTGAGTTGATCCCTGAGGTGGAAGAATAGCTGAAGGTCAGGCGAGCAGTCGCTCGGCCTACGAGACCACGGACGCGATACCTGATCACGCAACACGATCTTCACTTATAGCCGCCACCAACTCTTCATCCATTGCTGCCGGACGGTCTCTTACTGTAGCGATACATTTGTATTTGTCCTCCACCACTTCTGCCGATTCCGGCAGTCGTGACAACCCATCTGCAGGACGTACACCTCCCTTCACACGCTAAACTGTGAACGAAGTACTCCATGAGCCAGTCTGACCACTTTGTTATCCTCATGGCAGCTTAGGCGACACCCGGTGACGTCAGCGGTGTCTGCAATGCCACATGATCAAGTCGCAGACAACTGCTGATTCCAGAGATACTTCCTCCATTTCGCCACTGTCCACACAACCGCCAGCGCCTCTCTGTCATACTGCAGCGCCTCTGGGCTTGGTTTAGCGTACGCAACGTGAATGCTACCACCCTCTCTTCCTCTGAGTTAGGCTGAGACAGCACCCCACCCAGGCCCACATCGCTTGCATCCAAAGTTATGACTGTGGAAGCTGAGGGTCGTAAATGGTGACTCCGCGACTGCCTGGTACAGACGTCTCCCTTTCAGCACTGCCGCGAGCTCCTCTATCCACTTGAACGGCATCGCCTCCTTAAGCAGCATCCTCCTCGGTGGTTCCATGAGGGTGCTGTATCCAGGCACGAAACGAGCAGAACCCCAACAGCCCAGTAGTGACTGGAGCTCTTTCGTCCTGACGCCTAATGTCCTAACGCCTAGCCCGCTCTGGGCTCACCGAGACTCCCGCTGAGGACACGGTAAACCCAAGGAAGTCCGCAGCCGTCTGTCTCAGCGTGTATTTTCCATGTTTAGTGTTACCCTGTGTTCCCGCAGACGAGTTAGAAAATCTTCCAATCGCTCCTAGTCACCGCACAGACGAGGACATTTCCCGGGTACCTGCACCTGCACTGCTTCAGAATTTCTTCCATCGCCTTCTGAATTGTCATCGGTAAGTCCTTGGTCCCATGCGGACAGCGACAACACGAAAACAGACCTTAGTGACATACAAACGTTGTTAATGGTTGTTACTCGGAGTGTAACTCCAGCTGGTGATTTGCAACTTTTGGGTCCAGACATGACAACACTGTTACTCCTTGCATCTGCTGAAACGTGTTCTGCATCAGTTATAAATTATTCGCGAAATAGGGTGTAATATACCACTTACTGAACACTGAATCGACATCCTTGCAAAGGGGACGAGTGGTCTAGGGGTAAGATGCTCGTCTCACAATCGAAAGGTTGTGGGTTCGAGTCTCACCTGTCGCTACTCTCCGCCCGCGACCAATCGGCGTGAGAGATTGGCGACGCTACGTGACTGGTGCGTGTTTGTGGAAGTCTTCATGCCTCGTTTCGAAGTATCCCGTCTATAGATATCATACTTTTGCCCATCGTAATGGGATCCGGCATCGTGATAACGAACATCCGCATCGCAATTCAGGCGAATGGATTACCTATGATGTGCAATGTTATGTTTACAATGCCAGTTTATAGAATAGCTGTTTGTATGGTTATCGTTGATATCGTTATCCCCAAATTAGATATCTTTCAAAACACGCAAAACGGGAAGTCATATGTACGCAATTATCTCAAAACTGAGGAGATCGTGATGGACCAAACCTGACACTTCAGATTGGAGGTTTGGTCACGCTGGGAACTATTTCAGCCTGGAGATTTCGTCAACCTGGCACTTGGGTGACCAAATATCCAGCTTCCATATCTCCTCAATTGGCTGCAATTGTGCGACGGACAAAACACGATCAGTCTGCAACAGGGTTCGATTTATACTTCGCAATCCTAGATGTGAAGAATGGGCGCTACATGGCCAATGAAGTTGATGCGCCCTAAAGCCCAAATAACTACAAACTAAACTTAGATGTGAAAGGAAAATGATTTGCTCGTCTAATCGGATACTTGTTTTCAAAACTGGGACATGATCTCTCTGCACTTTCCAGGGAATCTTGAGAACTCTATCACAGAGCAGCTAATTGTCAAACAGCTCCATTTAACCTTTAAATGAGGAAGGTGGGAGGATAGTATTCTGAATAAGAAAAATGCTTCAACAGGCTATCATTCTAGCCCTGGTCTTCAGCGCTGCTGAGTGTCCAACACCCATTAATGAGCAAAGATTGTTTTTTGTGTTTATGTCGGCACCTTGAACAGGTTCAATTTTAGGTAGGATAGGGTAGGATAGTTTGGGGAGGTGCAGGTTAGGTCAAGACGTCTACATGAAGTAAATTCATTAAATCAGGGATGATGTACAATCACTCCACTGATATTTGAGGGCCGCGTGGCATGGACGAAGTGGAATAGACGAGTGGTGCAGTTGCTAAGGTGCATCAATAATCTTAATGAAACTATGGGTTTTAATCCAACAGCCCACTCCGAGTAGAATGTCTTATTCTTCCTTTGCGTGTACACGTGTTTATCCTAACAAGATAATTGCAGCGCCCATACCATCGTCAGTCAAACAGTGAAATGCAAACAAAAGTCAGTCAGAATGACATGCCACGAAGTTCGGTACAAGTGTGATACCATACCGTCCTACGATTCTCATTTAAGTGGTATTGGTATATTTTTATTACGCATTATCCTTTGATATTTCTTTGTCATTTGTCTGCTGTATTAGTATTTACACGACCTATCATTAGCGGATGACTGTACGGCTGAATCCTCTCCGTTCAAGTTAGGTCGTGTGTTCCAGTGTTGGTACCAGGTAGATTATCCATCAATATAGCGAGATATCAAATCATATGCACTTTTTTTGGTGTTGGAGTCCACATATGCATCTTCTATTGCCGTCAAAATTCACAGTATCCAATGCCTCTTTGAATGTCGGGCGCTGTATGACCGACGCAGTCGATGCGCCCCCTAAACTCCAATAACCAACCAACCAACGCTCTGAATGTGTTTTGAAAAGTTGTCCACCGCTGCAACAGTCTCTTTACGTATGTATTCGTTTCTCAGAGGCGGGACTACGGTTCCAACGAATTCGCGACCTTGGAAGCTTTGGCAACATCTCGTGCCAGTGATGCCACCGACAGGCAGCCACCGCCACAACTTCCGGGATCATCAGATGACGATTTGGCCTCAGCTGACGGCGCCGACATCAACCAGCCAGGCGATGACGACTCGGCCTCTTCGTCAGCGACTGCCATCGATCCTGCTCCGGGTCCCCACCTGCCCGCCAGCCTCTGTCGGCAACTCTCTATCTCACCAACAACCGCTGCCGCCATCCAGTCTGCCTCGTCAACCCATCTGGTAGCCGTTGGTGTCAGCCGAGAACTCTGGCCCCTAATGTGCCTGCCCGCTCTGTCGCCAACCCTCCTGCCGTATAATCATCCGCTGCCGCCATCGACCTGTCCCACGATCAACCAATGACGTCAAAGCGACTTGTCTTCCATCAATGAATCATCCTTTGCCGTTTCCGTCGATCATGCGCCATCTGCACTCCTACCAGTCCGTGCTTAGCAGCAGTTTTCCCTCCTCATAACCGTCCACCACCAGCTGCTATAACCTACCACGCTACTTCTTCAACCCACCTCACCAACCGTCACGACAATCTATTTGCCCGTCCGTTTGCCAAGCGCCCGAGAACCATATCATCTGTCCGTGTTTTCCGGCACCAGCCTGCCCGCCAGCAATCCCCACCACTCATCCTGTCTGCATCAGTTTCGCATACTTGCCATTCGTTCGTTCTACGCCGTCTGCGCACATACTGATGGCCCTGATGGCGCCGTTTTGTCTTGTCCTCCAACCCACTCATCAACCCCCGTAAGGCCATCGAAGTTACATTCGGGTAGAATGGTGGTCCTGACAATAATGTATGGTTATAAGTATCGTGTGTGGACATAAATGAAGTGAAAATATTATTGTAACGCATATTTTGAGATAATGCCTGTGTAACGCAACTGTGTGCTA
>JAOTOM010003854.1:0-77500 GCA_034440615.1 Ashinkailepas kermadecensis
TCTCTCTCGTGCCCAGTACCAACCAAGTTTCTTTGCGTTTCAACGCCTACCACCACAGACCTACCGAGCCAACCGGAAAATCTTACCTGCTACGGTGTACCCTTAGTGTGGTAGTTATTTATTAATTTACTGATACTGAAAACATGTTTTGTCTCGTCACTATCTACTGCATTTTCGTATTCGGAAGGGATGCTATGGCCAGGTGACGCTGCCGTCGCTATGGCCAGGTGACGCTGTCGTCGCTATGGCTAGATGGCGCTGCCATTGCTATGGCCAGGTGATGCTGCCATCGCTGTGTCTAGGTGACGCTAGTGTCGCTGTGACTAGGTGACGCTGCCGCCGCTGTGGCTAGATGGCGTTGTCGTCGCTATGGTCAGGTGACGCTACCGTCTCAAAATGACGCGCCACCACCGTCGCTGTGGCCTCTTGACTCCTATCTACCACCTACCACCGTTTGTCCCTGCATTCGTCGGTGGTCATTGGCTTCGAGATGCGTCGACTGTTGTGTTATATAGCGTCGACAATCTCTCACTCCTATTGGTCGCGGGTGAAGCGTAGCAGTTAAGACCCTTCAGTTTGGAGACGCGCAACTTACTCCTAGACTGCTCGCCCAATCCCTATGTTCTTAAGTGATATTTGTTGGTAATAACACATCATGTAGTACATGGAGATTGTCAAATCTGATACCGTAGGGCAATATTATATGTGTATCTGCATTTCGATGATTCTACTGCCCATAACAGGGCTTGACTAATCTACCGCCATTTCCCTATTGCCCATTACAGTGAGGCGAAATTTGTCCTATATCTCGCTATATCTCGCTATATTTCGCTATATCTCGCTGGGCGCAGGTGGGGTTAAATTGAACCCCGCTCCACCCCTCACAAGCTCATCTTCTAAGATCAATGAATAATTAAGTCAAACGGCATGCACAACGTACCTCCATACTTGAATATTCAGAGTTATTTTGAGACGAGTTACACCTTACCTCCTTTGGCTGACTTTTGAGTTCAGGTCCAATAGGTCACCTTCCGGGTGCAGTAAAACGCCCAAATCGTCGCTTCAATTATCGTCCCTTTGTCGTGACATAAATGTGATTCATGCTTCAGTATTATAACATGCAAACTGAACATTTCGTCTCGTATTGTGACGTGTGCATTGTACACGCCGTAGTGTTAGACTAAGACTGTGTACACTGTATAAAGTGAAGGTCGCCTAGCGCGTCCACTGCCCATGCAATTGCCCGTGAAAGTTGCCCGGACAAACTGCCCATGCAATTGCACCTGCTAGGAAACTACTGTACGCTAACTAAAGACCTATCAGCATTCTCTTGTGTGTTTTTCTGATCCGAGCGGAGTACGATGCGCCACAATAGGGTACGTTGGTTATCGCTCAGGTCATGTCAACTTCATGACGTCACTTAGTACACAAAATGCTCACATAGTTAGGTATTACTTTAAGTGTCCTATACTGTATTATCCCAATGAATTTGAATAAGTGCCTAAAGTGACCCAACTGTAGCCCCCCCCCCCCTTCCTCGCTCCCAAAAAAGCAAACACTCACCTGACATATATTAGTGACTGAACTCACATGGCCTGAGGGACTTCCACTGCGTATGAGAGCATTGCCATCTCGTCGTCAGTTACCATAAATAATCCAACGTCAAACATATCGGAGCCATAGCGGGATGATGCGCTTCGAAGTTCGCTTTGTCGGTGAACAACGACAGAAGATGCTCCCTCTTCCCAGCCAGCAATGTGCTTCGGCAGAGCTACGTTTTGTCGGGCAACTCTGTTTGCAAGCCCTAGTTCAGCCCAATCTAAATGGATTTTTCTTCTCACCGCAGCCGTCCCAGCATGCCCAAGTCCAACCAGATCTGAACCTAGTACGGCATTGCTTGGGCTGAACTTGGGATCAAATCGTTGCCCGAGTACGCCCAAGGGTAGAATGATCGGGGCCACAGCATCGATGCAAGCGTTGCTCGGGTTCAAATCGGACATGCTCCGGCATGCTTGGGCTGAGTTTGTGGAATGGTTGGGGCTGGGCTGAACTTGGGCGTTGGTACGGAGATGCTTGAAATTGCTGCTGGGGTGTCAACTCCCACCCCAAACCAGAGGAAAGGCGCGGCTCAGCCCAAGCAGGACAGCCCGAACTAGCCCAACCAAGGCCTGGTCGGGCCCAGAGCAAAATTGCTGGCTGAGTTATGGCGTCATATTTGTCGGTCTTCGTATGATTTGTGTAGCTATTTTTAACTGCAAGACCTGCAGAGACAATGCTCATTAGCTATGGAAAACCCAATCCAAATCCGCTCAACAGCCCACGAAATATCCCAATAGCAAGAATTGCTAGGGATCGTGTCAATTCACGCGCGTTCACAGAAAACGTGGCCGTGCCAGGCTTAGTCGGAAGGCTAGTTGTCGACGTTTGCTTGGCCGGTGGCTAGGAAGATGTGCTGCCACCTTCATTGCATGCCACGATCGAATGCCTTCGCCGTAGGTGATGTTGAGTGTCTGCACCTCTTCTGCACCATTGCTGACTAAGCATGCTGTAAAGAGGCTTGCATTCTATAAATTACATATAAATTTAAAACATTCGATACATTTTCGATCTTGCTAGCCGACTGGGCCGCACGACGTCGGACCAGATCACAGCCACCTTGGCATGTTTTGCCGAAACAGCCCAACGGCCGCACCCGACCGACGTGCAACTGCGCAGACAAACGCAACAGGGGAGAAAGGCCGGCCGACCCTGAAGGGGCCGACCCTGAAGGGACCGCAACAGGGGCCGGCCGACCCTGAAGTCAGCCACTCGCAGGGCGTGAAAAACGCCAGATCGTCACTAGCTCCAGGAAAAACAACGTCACGAAAGCCCAGGCGGCATCGGGAAAGGCATGACCGCATAAAAATTCAAAATTAAGATGGCGCACTGACGACCAATTGACACTTCGACTTTTTAATATGAGCCTAGTGACTGGTGGAAACTGCATGGGGGCGGAGAGAAGCAATTGTAACGAAAGCTGAGGAATGACGAGGAAAATCACAGACAGGACAGAAGGACCGAGACTCGGACAGAGGCACTGAGAGAGCAGAGTTACTGACATAGGAAGAGACAGAGTCATGAGGCTGACGTAGTGTTGCATAGTGGACGGAGAAGAGAAATGAGGAGTCACATGGAGGCGCCGACTGTCAGTAGTGTGCATAGTGAAGTGCCGGACGGAGAAGTGAGTGCCTGACGCAACGTGTCGACCAGAGTGCCGTCTGTCTGTCATGTGAGTGCCGTCTGTCTGTCATGTGAGTGCCGTCTGTCTGTCATGTGAGTGCCGTCTGTCTGTCATGTGAGTGCCGTCTGTCTGTCATGTGAGTGCCGTCTGTCTGGCATGTTTTCCTCGTTCTCAAACTGTGCCGGACCGACCTCATTCCTATTACAGCTACTGCCTCCTCGACCTCATTTCACTCGGCTGAGAGGAGCGACCCGGGGGAGGACCAAATAGCCAAATTAGGGGAATGGGTGGTGTGTCGCGAATGTACTTGAATAGAGATGTGTGAGATGGACAGTGGTGCATGGATTGGGAGTGTTTGTAGGCCGTAATGTCAGGAGGTGTACATACATGTAAAGATATGAGATTAAGTAAAGAAATGTTTGAGGGCACTAGCAGAGACAGGGAGCAGATACTCAACATTTCACCCACACGAGGTGCAGTGGAAAATGGCTTTTGGTGAGTAGATATGGAGTGTAGCTTGGGCTAACTGTCAGGCATAATATGCAACAAATCGGCTTCTGACATACGTCATGTAGGACCATCGGGCCGAACCGGCCCGCCAGAATGGCAATCGCTCTACTCGAGAGCACTCATATTGAGAACTATTAGTGCAACACCCGTCATGAGAACCCTTGGGTTGAAACGGCAGTGAAAATGGCAATCGCTCGATCCGAGAGCATGCGTGTTGAGAACTGTGCGTGCAACACTCCCTGTCTTTCCCTCCTCGTCCAATGCACCTGGCCCTTACACCAACAGGACTAAATATTGACATTTAGCCAAGCTGCCCGCCGTGGAGCAGAATAGTTTCAAAATCCACACATTAATGGAACTCAAGGGATGCGCTCCAGCTGGGCGATCAGTGGCGTAGATCTGCTCCTGTGACGAACGTCCATGCAAAATAGCATTGAGGTCAAATGGCGTTGGCTTCTCAACGGCTACGGCCTCTCAACGGCGACTGACCCTCCATGGAGATCAGCGTAAATCGAGGATGACGTCAGAAATACCACCCTCCCAGTCCGGTGACGTCAGAAACAGCACCCTCCCAGTCCGGTGACGTCAGAAACAGCACCCTCCCAGTCAGGTGACGTCAGAAACACCACCCTCCCAGTCCGGTGACGTCAGAAACACGACCCTCCCAGTCCGGTGACGTCAGAAACATCACCCTCCCAGTCCGATGACGTCATAAATACCACCCTCCCAGTCCGGTGACGTCAGAAATACCACCCTCCCAGTCCGGTGACGTCAGAAACACCACCCTCCCAGTCCGGGGACGCACAGTGCATGCGGCTAGCAAACTCCCCGGCGACCAGGTGGTCAGGGGAGGGTACTTACGTCCGCTGCTGAATGGCGGACCGTGCCTCGGGGGCTGAGGGGCACGTGTAGCGCTTTTCGCTCGGATATTGTCACCAGTAACCGACAGGTAGACGTGGATAGTGCCGTGCGTGCAAGAATACACACGGTGTAATTAACTCAGTCCCGATATCACCGGTGATAATTCACCCATGATGATTGGATATTCGCCTGGAATGTTACTACATGAAGTAACTGTATAAGAGAGGCAGCCGACATGCGATCCGTCCTCCTATGGACCACAACAGGGAATGGACCACAATCAGGGAAATCAGGTTGATGTAGCATATCTTGACTTTAGTAAGGCCTTTGACAAGGTACCCCATAAACGCTTAATGATGCAGCTTCAGGTCCACGGTATTGCAGGTAGCATCCCAAAATGGATAGAGTTGTGGCTTTCAGATAGACAGCAGAGAGTGATGCTAAATGGTACAAAGTCATCATGGCAAAATGTTCTTAGTGGAGTCTCCCAGGGGTCGGTACTGGGACCACTATTGTTCATTACATATTTGAATAGCATTGAATGTGGCCTAAGCAGTAAGGTTTTGAAATTTGCGGATGATTTGAAGATCTTCAGGGCAATAACAGGGCACAATGAGCAGGTTTTGCTTCAGAAAGACTTAGACGAGCTAGTGAAGTGGTCCGAAAAATGTCAAATGAAGTTTAATTTTGATAAGTGCAAAGTCATGCATAGGCAGCATATGAAGGCTCCATACTTGATGGGTGGCCAAGTATTATCTGTGACTCAGCAGGAGAAGGACTTAGGTGTTATTTTGAACACAAAATTGGGGGCATCAGAACAGACCAAAGAAGCCAGGAAGAAGGCACTAAGAATGCTTGGGGCAATACAGAGGAATGTGTCATACAAAAGTGAGGAGGTCATCAGGAAGCTTTACTGTGCAGATGTCAGGCCACATTTGGAATACTGTGTCCAAGCTTGGTCCCCTAGTTATGAGAAAGATTGTTGGCTTTTAGAGAGAGTACAAAAGAGGGCAACAAAACTGGTGAATGGTATGGGCAACCTGGCATATGAGGAAAGATTGAAGAAATTGAATATGTTTTCACTTAGATATAGAAGGTTGAGAGGAGATCTCATCGAGGTTTTTAAATTTGTTCATGGTCAGGAACAGGGATATCTCAAGGAAATGTTTGAATTTAACAGAAATGATGCAATTAGAGGTCATCAATTCAAAATTAAAGTTAATCACAGCAGGACAAGGTTAAGACAGTCTTTCTTCACTAACAGGGTAGTAGAACACTGGAACCAGCTGCCAGGAACCATTGCCAGTAGCAACACACTGAACACCTATAAAAGCGGCAAAGACAATCATTATAAGAATAGGGGGCTTGTTTTTCTGTATTCCAGGGAGGATTGATCGAGAGGGAGGAGATGGGAGTTCGGAGGAGTTTGCAATTGTTGAGTGTGTTATGCAATAGCAAGTGAGTCTCTTATTAAGTCTGAACGCTTTATGAATTTGTGTGGGGTGTGCCTAGCAGTGGATTCGGCACCTTCCATCGGGATGTGATGCTGATGAGATTGTCTATGGTGGCACGATGGGTATGATGGGAGGAGCTTGTGATTGTTGAGGGTGTTATGCGGTAGTAAGTGAGTGGTGCTAGATAGGCTGGGGTATATAGCTTCCTAGGAACTTGGAATAAGGGATTGATTGGGGTGAGAATATGTACATTTCTAGCACCTTTTCTAGATAGGCTTAACCCAGATGGGCCCCTGTGGCTCTTATTAAGCCTTAATACCTTATGACCTTATGACAAGTTCCCGAGTAATGGTAGAGAAAGGCCAAAGAAGTTGAATTTGTACATAACATGATTATTTCCGCATACAGCTTGCGTGGTTACATTTTTAACTGCGGGAGGGAGCGATGGAATGAACACTTCTCAGAAATTATCTCAAATTGAATGGTTCATTGACCGCAAAACTTCGCTGGCCTCAGTGATCCAGGCAGGCGGACGGGCTTCGAGCCCGGTATGGGCTTCGGGCCCGGTATGGGCTTCAGCCCGGTATGGGCTTCGGGTTGCTTGCCCGTGCTTCGAGCCCGTTGCGTTGTTTGGGCCCGGTATGCATGTAGGGCCGCTACGGGAGGCATTGCGGTTCGTCATTGGGTCTGGCGCTGGGCAGTAGGATAGGGGAAAAACACTGCCCGGTAATTAGTCCACCTCCGTTCTCTGTACGTGGGGCACGGATTGTGCAGTGGTTCAGAGGATGTAAGGATAGGTTTGGCGTTCCGTAAGTCCCGGGACTGAACAGGTTAGGGTACATAGACGACACCGGCACTGACAACCACACCGGTACTGACCGGTTAGGGAACGTAGACGACCAGAGGACCTACCTAACGTCGTAGCGACCGGTGCCCACCCGTTCGATACGTAGGTCTGGTCGCACGTTTTTCAGCGAATAAGGCCCGGCGGGGTATCCACTGTCATAAGGTCAGGTAGGTCGGTCATGAATATCGGAGCAATTACATAAACCCTCAGAACCAGTAAATGAGCCCCATCGCAACATTAAGGCTCTGTAAAGGCGAGGAACACTACCAATAATGGCGAGGTCAGCTATGATTGGCAGCGAAACGTTTCAATAGTTGGCTCACATACCTTCCAAAAAAGAGCAATGGCCAGCTCATGTGTGTGTTTGCGCACCGCTGACGGGGAACGGGAGCCAAATTGTGGACCAAGCAATTTATTAACTGAATAGGAGAAAGTGAATGGGACGAGCGAATGTAAACGAATGAAGAGAATGAATTTGTGTTAGGTAGCTTTAAGAGCCAGCGGGAGCCGCTTGGGGCTCAACACAGACACCTATTTCGCTCGGTGCATTACACAAAATTATACTACTATTTGCACCAAGCAGCCCAACCGGGGGCAAGTCACTCAACGGAAAACAATTCATGCACATTCATTTTCTAATACAATTTATTCCTTCTAATTTTGCGAGTGGCACTCACTTGCCTACATGCTGTTCCAAAACCTTTGACCTCGCACAACACATACGTACGTGCGTGGAGGGTAGTTGGAGGGTAGTGGAGGGTGCACATACGTACGTGGAGGGTAGTTCACACAACACCGAGCCGGCTGGAGTTGGGGGAATGGGTGGTGGAGGTGGTGGGGACCAATCACAACACCAACACACTAGCCCGTCTTTCCGGTCATATCCTCACACCCCGTCTCGGAGGGGGGGGGGTTGATACAACCACCCTATAATCCCCAAACTATGCATCGCACGAAACCGAAAGAGGTGTCATCGGAAAGCGCTCGACGAGAAGGGCCCGAAACCACCAACAAAATTGTACCTCCCCAAAAGTGACATCACTAGGGGGCCTAGGTTTTCACGACTTGCATTATGTTTTTGGCTCTGGGGAGTTAATTTTCGGGGAGATTTCAGGAAAAAAAATTATTTGGAATCCGAAAATGAAGGCGAAATCGACTATGGCCCTAAAATCTTTGCACACCAAAAAACAATTATATTTTTTTAAATTTCAAAGTTTTAGTTTTCAATTTTCATTAATTTGTATTTTTCTAATGGGTAGAGCGGACCGAAAAACGTTGTTCGAAGCCAACTTGCTCTCATAAAAAAATGATTACTTTAGCCAGAATGTTCGATTTTAGCCCAAATGGGCATATCTGCAAATCTAATAAGTAATCAAAAACGGAAAAAATAACAACATTCCTCCGGTGCGTTTTGTTTCTTCCCTAAAGATGAGCAAACGCTGTAAGTTTCATTACATCTGTATCCGTTAAAGCGTGACGACTTGTTGAATTTTTCTGGAGGTGACCTCACTTGACCTTGACTAACTCGTTGACCCTAGATGATCTGACCTTAAAATTTTGACACAACATGCCAAATTGATGTGGAGAAAGGTATGCCAAATTTCGGCGCGATGTCCTGCGCCGTTCTTTCCTATCCGCGGAAAACCTTAGGGGGCGCATATCCCCCCCGCCCCCCCCACCCCCCACCCCACCCCGAGACGGCGCGGGCTAGGGCTAAAAGCAAAGGAGAGATCCAGCCCAGCTTGGTTTAGTAGGTTTTCATTCACACAACCCGAGAGATGACTGCAACCACAGCCCCCCCCCCCCCATACATTCCACACCCCGCGGACGGCAGAGACTTCCTACACCTGCGACCTTCGCTGCATGTCACGACCAACGGCCCTTCGCCGCAGGTGACGCTGATAGCCTGCATTACCTCTGCACCATTGCTGATTAGGCATGCACCCACAGTGCAAATGTCGGTACTCTCCATCACCTTGTGAGCACGCTATGGGCCGACGGACAGGTAAGGGAAATACCCCAGCTCCCCCGCTGTATCCCGCTGTACGCTGACTGGTGCTCGATGTCGGCCAGCAGACTGAGCCCTGAGCTCAGTCTGAGCCCTGAGCTCAGTCTGCTCTCTGAGCTGTCAGAGCTCTCTGAGCTCTCTGACACCTCGCCACGGCTCGGTGGTCGCACATGATAACCGGTTTTTACGTGCTTCGGATTAGTGCTGGCAGTGCGACAACACTACCTACCTCTCGCATTGTGGAGAGAGAGTCATACCCCGCCTCTCTCCTTCATTCCCAATAACACTACAGCAACACTACCTACCTCTCGCATTGTGGAGAGTCATACCCCGCCTCTCTTCTTCGTCCCCAATAACTTTTATTTTCCACGCTACCTGAAGAGCTGCGGTAATTCAATTAGAAGAGCCCTGTCATTGAACACGCTGGGTTACCAGGATGTGTTTGTGCGTCTTGTTTCCTTGACCTTCCAGGTCAGGTGAAATTGATTGGTGTCGGGTTGCGGCCTCTCACCCGGCCATCGACGTAATTTTTTCAGAGTGCATTCATGACGCACATGTGGTTTGGTGGTTCACTGCGATGGTATGCAAGCTGAAGAGCTGTTGGACACCATCACACTTGTCAAAGTCAAGGGTACCAATTAGGCCAAGGTGAAATACTTGGAATATGTAAAAGACTGATCAAGTTGCGATTTTGTAAACAGATTGCATTCTTGAAGAATATTGGGTCGGACCAACGCAACACATATTTTGTGTTGCTATTAAAAGGTTTTGGTGCTTCCATTCGATTTATTTAACCAAACATTTTTAGGAAATAGAACATCCTGACACTGCTAGCCCAACGCACGATATTACCGTGGCACATTACACCTTCAAGACCTTACCAAGCCATTTTTTACTCGTAGTAGTACGCATTTTATCATACACAGTGTCGCTGTCATCTGCACTCTGGGAACATTTCAAGTTATATATACGTGCTATAACCTGATACTGTCTTTATATTTGGATGACAATTAGGGGTATAATTGTCAGTTTTCATACTCCGAGTTGTGCAAGGTATCGATTTAAAAAAAATAACATTATGCATTGAATATTATTCTTGCTCCACATACAAGATTGAGGTATAGCATGTCGGCAGGTCATCTTTTAAGCTTTACTTTTCTCCATTTGTGTGTGTATATTGATACGCAGCTTCTAACCATGCTTTCCACCTAGTTCTTAGTTCATGTAAAAAAAAAAAAAAAAAAAAACATATCCATTCCTAACTAAGAACAGTTGGCAGAAGACGGCGTGGTCTGACTTTCGCCTGTTCTTCTTACATGACCTGAATACATCGACGTACTTTTTTCTAGTGATGGTGTGCTTACCAAATGCATACAGTTACGCCAAGTTTGAAAGCAAGAAAAAATGTTTAGCGTCATCATATAGCCAAATACTAGAATAGTGGGTCAAATTGATGCACTCCCTCACTACTAGGTATTGGAAATGAGAACTTTGTTGCATTTCATTGACGGGCGAAATAGTGGTTGCACACATATTGCGCTCTATTGCTGGTTGATCTGGCTGCTTTGGAAATCCCACCTGGCCAACTCAAGCCCCGGTGGTGAATTTGTCGGCTCGAAGTTCTTGGAACTTGGATAGTCCTCTGAATCCTCGAACTGCCAAAGCAGGCCTAACACGTCAACGGTACACCATGACCTTAAAAGCGTGACAGCTGCGAGAAGCCATTGCCATGTATGCAGTATTGCAAGTAACGCCATCGCATTAGAGAATACCGACTAAGCTTGTTCCTGAGATGATCCTCCGACCCCACGTGAGTCGCAGCCGCGACTCAATCCCCGAGATGATCCTCCGAGCCCACGTGAGTCGCAGCCGCGACTCAATTCCCGAGATGATCCTCCGATCCCACGTCAGTCTCAGTCGACTCAATTCCTGAGCTGATCCTCCGATCCCACGTGGGTCTCAGCCAACTCAACTCCTGAGATGATCCTCCGACCCCACGTGAGTCGCAGCCGACTCAATTCCTGAGATGATCCTCCGATCCCACGTGAGTCTCAACCAACTCAACTCCTGAGATGATCCTCCGATTCCACGTGAGTCGCAGCCGCGACTCAATTCCCGAGATGATCCTCCGATCCCACGTGAGTCTCAGCCGACTCAATTCCTGAGATGATCCTCCGGTCCCGGATGATCCTCCGATCCCACGTGAGTCGCAACCGACTCGATTCCTGAAATGAGGCTCCGATTCCACTCACTGGCCGATATTGACGCGTGTTTGGAGAGTAGGAGACCAGCTTAGCGTTGGGCTGAAGTTTACCCCAGGAGGCGGCGGCTGTTGAGCACGCGGCGGTCCACAGTCATGCCCCCACCCACCGCGTGTCACAATTTGCACGGCGGTGCACGATGGTGCACCGTTGCACAAGCGGCTGCGGCTGGATGCACTGCATGTCCCGATCTTCTCCGCGATACTCCGCACTGTGTCGAGTCGTGTGGTACGGTGTGGTATGGCGAGTTGAGGTGCAGTACCGGGAATCGGGCTGGCCCCATCGGCTTAGGATGAGCGAGGGGATGGGCGCAGCGCCCTGTGACCTGGTGTTAGTCAGTCACATTTCGACATACAGGAAAAACCGAGAAATAATCGCGTGATTACAATTTTGAAAGAGAAGAGCAAAATATTTCAGTGCTTCGCCGATGCTCCGATGAAGGATGCAGCTTCATGCCTTCACGTATAGTTTGTTTTTAGTAGAGAACTAACTGCTCCTTCGTTACTATATTTCAGGTTTCTCCGTCGTTTCTATATGTATTACAGTCTGCCCCGCCGTTATTATATTTCAGGCTGCTCCACCGTTCCTATATTACAGGCTGTTCCGCCGTTACTATATTACAGACTGCTTCGTCGTTATTCTATTACAGACTGCGTCGTCGTTATTCTATTACAGACTACTTCGTCGTTATTCCATTACAGACTGCTCCGTCGTTACTCTAATGCAGGAACGAACACAAACTACTCTTAACGCTGTGTTTGCCTGTATTGTGTGTGCGTTCATTCGATGATACCTGCAACCAGGGATGTCGTTTTATGAAAATGATTGGGATCGCTTAACACGCGCCCTGGAGAGCCTCTGAAAATTACGCGCACTGGAGGGGGTAGGGCGGGTTCCGCCCCACCCCCTAATATCTCGGCTTCTATTCAAGCTGGAGTAACGAAATTCTAAGGTACGGTAGTAATCTCTATTGTGTGCAAATTTGCATGACCTTAGGTCAATATCGTCAAGGTAAAATGAGGTCACATGTGTCAATATTTTCTTGTTTTGCGTGGATTGGCTTGTCATTGTTATGGATCGCTGTGATTGTGTTTAAATGCTCCAAAATGGGCATCAATGATGTTTTGGACATTACTAATGATGCAATACAGATGCTAGACCCGGCATTCGACCTCAGGTCACCTATATAGCAGCACTTTATCAGGTCAGTTACCTGTTCCAGTTACCGGAACCGGGTTGCCCGCCCGACTGCTCCGTCGGGCGGCTCGGCGCAATCGGCTTCGCGAAGAAAGGAGTGAATTACATGAATACAGTATGGAAACGCTTAGGTACACAATGACAAACAGTAGTTTTCAGGATGTGTGGGGATTAACATGCAAAGTGACATCAATCGCATGACAGTCATTTGCATTTATGACAACATTCCAGTTGACCAAGTTTGGTTCCATTAACCTGCCATGAACTTGGCCTGACTTGACCTCGGTGACCTAACATGACCTTGAAACTATGTAGCATAACAATATACATCAAACAAGTCGCTAATGTTACCAAGAACACTTCCCTTTTGCCAATATACGGGAAGCGCATCAGCGCCGATTTTTGTGGTCTGACGCTACGAAATGTTTTGACTTTAACGGCCTCAAACTCGAAAACAAAGTCGGCCGATTTCCGTTTTCTTGCTTGAAACGACGCACCGGTTATTTCTAAGCAGGTACGCCAAAAAAAAATCGTATGTCGACCGGTAAAATCTACAGTTATGACCGAAAAGCCAGATGGGTGGGTGGAATTCGCCCCCCCCCCCCGCCTCCAGTGCGCGTGTTAAATGGCAAAGTACATCGTGCAATGCAAGTCGCTAGTGTTACCAAGAACCCTTCCTTTTTGCCAATATACCGGAAGCGCATACGAAGCGCATAAGAATAATAATAATAAAACTACGACTTATTTTGTGTATGAGTAAAGTAAAACTAAACCATTTAGACATCAGGCAGCTGTCCCCATCCCAGACCCTTGTCTTCAGCACCTAAAATATTACGCAAACTAACGTAAAATTCCTTAACGTAAATGTCCACTTGCCTGCACCTTGATCACAAACGCTCGCTTTAAATTCATACAGTCATAAAGTATTAAGGCTTAATAAGAGCCACAGGGACCCATCTGGGTTAAGCCTATCTAGAAAAGGTGCTAGAAATGTACATACTCTCACCCCAATCAATCCCTTATCCCAAGTTCCTAGGAAGCTATATATCCCAGCCTATCTAGCACCACTCACTTGCTACCGCATAACGCCCTCAACAATCACATGCTCCTCCCATCATACCCATCGTGCTACCATAGACAATCTCATCAGTATCACATCCCGAAGGAAAGTGCTATAGAAGGTTCTTATAGACAGACATGTAACGTACTCGCTTTAAAGGCGGCGCAAATAACCTTCATGGTCCGGCACGCCTAAAAAAAATCACTCTCCCCCCCCCCCCCCTCGTGCAATGTATGTGTACGGGCCCCAGAAATCGCGCTGGAGCACATCAGCAAGAAAATGTTGCTGTGGGTTGATCAGAATATAACGCGCATTGCTTGACCGCGGCAGAAATCGAGTGCTTAAAATATGAATGTTATTACGTATTAAAAGGTATAATACATAATAAGGTATAATACATGACATGGTATAATATATAATACGTACCGAGAACGCCAGCACATCTTTATTTCACACTTCTTAGCATGCCTTTTTTGCCATATATATATCTATATATAGTATATATATATATATATATATATATATATATATATATATATATATATATATATATATATATATATATATATATATATATATATATACGTCTTTAAAGGTAGATTTGTCGTGTGGATATTAAGCGTAACGTATTTGCTAATTGCAATGCATCACATGAAATAAGTATTTAGTGACACTATTGATCGGAATCACCATGGCTTGAGATGCAACTAAATGTCAGCACAGAAGTAACACAAAATAACATAAGTTGGGCACATGGAGGTGTATTATCAATTAATACGAAACTGCATTTACAGCTGAACTTGAAACTGCGCACCAACAGCATATTCGGACTTCGAATACGAAACAACAATAGCTTTTGATTGTTTTGTTCGAATTACTCTGTTTACAAAGGACACGGACGCATGAGCGCCCACATTGTTACTCAGAGTCGCTAATTGTGTGCACAACTAAATGTTATGATGAAATGTGTCATCTGTTCGTATCTGGTCGTCAGACGGCTCAATCATTATTTGCTGGATTATAATTATTATTGCTGGATTGTATTTATTATTGACAAGTGTTGCGCTAATATTAAGGGACATATCAGCCCAGTAATTGAAGCGATAGATAGCAAATATAGAGTTCATAATTAAGAGGATCCAGATGCATGCACAGGGAACGCAGCAACAAATAATGACTCTTCCTCATGCCTGGATTTGTATGCAATGTTCACTGATGCAATGCTCATTATTGTCTATATCAAAACCAATGGAATGACTGAAATCCTCAATGGGATGACTGAAATCCTCAATGAGATGGCTCCACGGAAAGTTCGGGTGGCTTGAGCCATCAAAAATTATACCAAACAACGCCGCTGTCTGCAGCTTAAGTTTGTGAGCGGATCTGGAATATATCCGACATATCTGGAATATACTGATATGTCAGTGATTACCACCAGTATTAGTACTAGCAGTATTACCACCAGTATTAGTACTAGCAGTATTACCACCAGTATTAGTACTAGCAGTATTACCACCAGTATTAGTACTAGCAGTATTACCACCAGCATTAGTACTAGCAGTATTACCACCAGTATTAGTACTAGCAGTATTACCACCAGTATTAGTACTAGCAGTATTACCCCCAGTATTAGTACTAGCAGTATTACCCCCAGTATCAGTACTAGCAGTATTACCACCAGTATTAGTACTAGCAGTATTACCCCCAGTATTAGTACTAGCAGTATTACCCCAGTATTAGTACTAGCAGTATTACCACCAGTATTAGTACTAGCAGTATTACCCCCAGTATTAGTACTAGCAGTATTACCACCAGTATTAGTACTAGCAGTATTACCCCCAGTATTAGTACTAGCAGTATTACCCCCAGTATTAGTACTAGCAGTATTACCCCCAGTATTAGTACTAGCAGTATTACCACCAGTATTAGTACCAGCAGTATTACCCCCAGTATTAGTACTAGCAGTATTACCCCCAGTATTAGTACTAGCAGTATTACCCCCAGTATTAGTACTAGCAGTATTACCCCCAGTATTAGTACTAGCAGTATTACCCCCAGTATTAGTACTAGCAGTATTACCACCAGTATTAGTACTAGCAGTATTACCACCAGTATTAGTACTAGCAGTATTACCCCCAGTATTAGTACTAGCAGTATTACCCCCAGTATTAGTACTAGCAGTATTACCACCAGTATTAGTACTAGCAGTATTACCCCCAGTATTAGTACTAGCAGTATTACCACCAGTATTAGTACTAGCAGTATTACCCCCAGTATTAGTACTAGCAGTATTACCCCCAGTATTAGTACTAGCAGTATTACCCCAGTATTAGTACTAGCAGTATTACCCCCAGTATTAGTACTAGCAGTATTACCCCCAGTATTAGTACTAGCAGTATTACCACCAGTATTAGTACTAGCAGTATTACCCCCAGTATTAGTACTAGCAGTATTACCACCAGTATTAGTACTAGCAGTATTACCCCCAGTATTAGTACTATCAGTATTACCCCCAGTATTAGTACTAGCAGTATTACCACTAGTATTAGTACTAGCAGTATTACCACCAGTATTAGTACTAGCAGTATTACCACCAGTATTAGTACTAGCAGTATTACCACCAGTATTAGTACTAGCAGTATTACCACCAGTATTAGTACTAGCAGTATTACCACCAGTATTAGTACTAGCAGTATTACCCCCCAGTATTAGTACTAGCAGTATTACCCTCAGTATTAGTACTAGCAGTATTACCCCCAGTATTAGTTCTAGCAGTATTACCACCAGTATTAGTACTAGCAGTATTACCCCCAGTATTAGTACTAGCAGTATTACCCCCAGTATTAGTACTAGCAGTATTACCACCAGTATTAGTACTAGCAGTATTACCCCCCAGTATTAGTACTAGCAGTATTACCACCAGTATTAGTACTAGCAGTATTACCCCCAGTATTAGTACTAGCAGTATTACCACCAGTATTAGTACTAGCAGTATTACCCCCAGTATTAGTACTAGCAGTATTACCCCCCAGTATTAGTACTAGCAGTATTACCCCCCAGTATTAGTCCTAGCAGTATTACCACCAGTATTAGTACTAGCAGTATTACCCCCAGTATTAGTACTAGCAGTATTACCCCCAGTATTAGTACTAGCAGTATTACCCCCAGTATTAGTACTAGCAGTATTACCCCCAGTATTAGTACTAGCAGTGTTACCCCCAGTATTAGTACTAGCAGTATTACCACCAGTATTAGTACTAGCAGTTTTACCCCCCAGTATCAGTACTAGCAGTATTACCACCAGTATTAGTACTAGCAGTATTACCCCCAGTATTAGTACTAGCAGTATTACCACTAGTATTAGTACTAGCAGTATTACCACCAGTATTAGTACTAGCAGTATTACCACCAGTATTAGTACTAGCAGTATTACCACCAGTATTAGTACTAGCAGTATTACCACCAGTATTAGTACTAGCAGTATTACCACCAGTATTAGTACTAGCAGTATTACCACCAGTATTAGTACTAGCAGTATTACCACCAGTATTAGTACTAGCAGTATTACCACTAGTATTAGTACTAGCAGTATTACCACCAGTATTAGTACTAGCAGTATTACCACCAGTATTAGAACTAGCAGTATTACCACCAGTATTAGTACTAGCAGTATTACCACCAGTATTAGTACTAGCAGTATTACCACCAGTATTAGTACTAGCAGTATTACCACCAGTATTAGTACCACACAGAGAGCATGCGAAGCGGTGCCACTGGAGGGGGAGTATGAAGTTGAGTTATCGTTTGCTGCATGTATGCATGTACTAATTGTGAATCTCCACATGCTTGAAGAGGCCCCGTTTTTTATCAGATTGGTGCAAGCATCTGCGAGTATTGCGAGATCTGGTGGGTTGTTCTGGTCGGCTAAGGCCTCATATACGTGGAAATCCATATACACCAGGTGACAGGACGCTGCGCCCATCCCCTCCCTCATCCTAAGCCGATGGGGCCAGCCCGATTCCCGGTACTGCACCTCAACTCGCCATACCACACCGTACCACACGACTCGACACAGTGCGGAGTATCGCGGAGAAGATCATGACATGCAGTGCATCCAGCCGCAGCCGCTTGTGCAGCGGTGCACCATCGTGCACCGCCGTGCAAATTGTGACACGCAGTGGGTGGCAACATGACTGTGGACCGCCGCGTGCTCAACAGCCGCCTCCTCCTGGGGTAAACTTCAGCCCAACGCTAAGCTGGTCTCCTACTCTCCAAACACGAGTCAATATCGGCCAGTGAGTGGAATCGGAGCCTCATTTCAGGAATCGGGTCGGTTGCGACTCACGTGGGACCGGAGGATCATCTCAGGAGTTGAGTGGGCTGAGACTCACGTGGGATCGGAGGATCATCTCAGGAGTTGAGTCGGCTGAGACTCACGTGGGATCGGAGGATCATCTCGGGAATTGAGTCGCAGCTGCGACTCACGTGGGATCGGAGGATCATCTCAGGAGTTGAGTCGGCTGAGACTCACGTGGGATCGGAGGATCATCTCAGGAACAAGCTCAGTCAGTGTTCTCTGATCCGATGGCGTTACTTGTAATACTGCATACATGGCAATGGCTTCCCGCAGATGTCATGTTTTTAAGGTCATGGTGTACCGTTGACGTGTTAAGCCTGCTTTGGCAGTTCGAGGATTCAGCGGACTAGCCAGCTGCCAAGAACTTGGAGCCGACAAATTCACCACCGAGGCTTGAGTTGGCCGGGTGGGATTTCCAAAGCAGCCAGATCAACCAGCAATAGAGCGCAATATGTGTACAACCACTATTTGACCCGTCAATGAAATGCGACAAAGTTCTCATTTCCAATACCCTAGTAGTGGGGGAGTGCATCAATTTGACCCACTATTCTAGTATTTGGCTATATGATGACGCTAAACATTTTTATCTTGTTCAAACTTGGCGTAACTGTATGCACTTGGTAAGCACACCATCACTAAAAATAGTACGTCAATGTATTCAGGTCATGTAAGAAGAACAGGCGAAAGTCAGACCACGCCGTCCTCTGTCAACTGTTCTTAGTTAGGAATGGATATGTTTATCATGAACTAAGAACTAAGTGGAAAGCATTGTAGTGAAGTTCCTCTAGGCCAGTGAAAAGTCCGTAGAACCAACGCGTCGCGAAAACCTCAGTCTCAAAGTTCAGTACCAAATAAAGAGCAAATTTGAAGTATGAAGTTTAGTTATCGTTTGCTGCATGTATGTACTAATTGTGAATGTCTACATGCTTGAAGAGGCCCGGCTTGTTTTTCAGATTGGTGCAAGCATCTGCGAATATTGCGAGATCTGGTGGATTGTTCTGGTCGGCTACGGCCTCATATACGTGGAAATCCCACCAATGCTGTTCGCGCGTGACGGGCTGCACCTGGAGTGTGACGCATACCGGCGGCCAGTCGTCACAGGAGGGAATCCCAGCGCGGCGTGCGCCTGCCGTCCGTGCAGCGCGCGCCACCGTCCAGCGGCGACACTCGCTCCTCAGACAATGGCATCTTGCGGCGCACCCGGCCCGGCTGGTCACGTGGTCTGAGCTGCCCCGGCCGGGGTCACGTGATCTCGGCTCTGCCCGCCGGCCGGCCGGACGGTGAGCCGGACCCGGCGGGAGACCTCGACGCCACACTCGTCGCGGCGCCTCGGCAGGAAGATAATACCGCCCGCTTCTGGTGAGTGGGCCGGCGACATAGAACGCGCAAATACATTTATTTATTTATTTATTTATTTATGTATTTCACAATACATGCCCTCCACGTATAGTGGCTATTACGGACAAATTAACACTGAGACGACGGTGCAACGCTGGCGTGCAACAATGCTGGCGTGCAGATAGCTTTCCTTCTGAGCGACGCCTGCCTGCTTGCGCACGTCGTTTTTGTTTTGTTTTACTGTGAGTGCTCACTGTTCGTGTCGTCTGACAAGCCGTGAACAACGGGAAGTTTATCTGTGGTGAGCTGGTTACGTCATTGTGTGCTTGTGCTGCACCAGGCGGTGTCGCCGTCACGCTCTTTCGTCACGATCTCGGTGACATGTCACGTTGAGTCACCTTCGCCAGCAACTACAATAAATGTGTGCTTTCTTTAAAAAATTGTGTGTTCATAAATTGACAAAATGAATGTATTTAGCACTTGTCTGCATCACGATTTTCCCATGTTGTCCCACCCATGGATTAGAACGAGAAAATACTAAGACTGCTTAAGACCTCAGGATTGCTTAAAATGATCGCCACCACCACACGACTGTGCTAAATGATGCCAGGCGAAACATAATGTTCATCGGTGCGTTTTTTAGATGTTTTGATGATACTGGTTGATGTTATTGTTTATTATTTAATGATTCAGATTATCACTAATATGATATGATAGTACTTTTTACTATCTTAATATTATTATTTTCATGTAATTTATAATATTAATTGACGATCGGCATTATTGGGACCCTTATGCTTAATTATCATTAGGGATGTCACTTTGTGATTATGATTGGGAGACCAACTTGATTTTCTCGATAACATATTTTATCCGGAGAGGGGCACCATCGGCTGAAAAAGCTCGCTGAGCGGGTACATGACGCTGAGATTTCCCGAAGGACGCCTCCACAGGCTCAATGGTTAAGCTTTGTTCTGATTGGGGGAGGGCAAATCAGCTATTGAAAGGATAATTGGGGGGAGGATCCTCCCTTAGCGCATACGATGGGACCAAGGGCGTCGCCACCTGGGGGCAGAGGGGCAGTCGCCCCCTGCCGTGAACTGGGGGGGCGCCCCCCCTGAAATTTGAGGAGACCCCTATCCGGATATGCACAGGAAAAAAGTGAGCAATGAGGCCGACGAGGCACGAGAGGAGGCCTCCAAGACGTGAGAGGAGGCCCCTAATTTGAAGGAGTCCCCTAGGGAGAGGATAGGAGGCCCCAGAAATCAAGAGTGCACACAATTGGCACGGAGGCCCCCAGGATTGCAAAGGAGACCCCAGGAATGCAAAGGAGGCCCCATGATTGCAAAGGAGGCCTCCAAGATTACAAAGGAGGCCCCATGATTGCAAAGGAGACCCTCAGGATTGCGAAGGAGGCCCCCAGGATTGCAAAGAAGGCCTCCAGGATTACAAAGGAGACCCCCATGATTGAAAAGGAGGCCCCAGGATTGAAAAGGAGGCTCCCAGGATTGCAAAGGAGGCCATCAGGATTGCAAAGGAGGACAGCAGGATTGCAAAGGAGGCCCCATGATTGCAAAGGAGGCCACCAGGATTACAAAGGAGGACTCCAGGATTTCAAAGGAGGCCCCCAGGATTGCAAAGGAGGCCCCCAGGATTGCAAAAGAGGCCCTCAGGATTGCAAAGGAGGCCTCCAGGATTACAAAGGAGGCCCCCAGGATTTAAAAAGGAGGCCCCCAGGATTGCAAAGGAGGCCCCAGGATTGCAAAGGAGGCCCCCAGGATTGTAAAGGAGGCCCCCATGATTGCAAAGGAGGCCCCCATGATTGCAAAGGAGGCCCCCATGATTGCAAAGGAGGCCCACAGGTTTGCAAAGGACTCCAGGATTGCAAAGGAGGCCCCCAGGAATGCAAAGGAGGCCCCCAGGAATGCAAAGGAAGCCCCCAGGATTGCAAAGGAGGCCTCCAGGATTACAAAGGAGGCCCCCAGGATTGCAAAGGAGTCCCTCAGGATTGCGAAGGAGACCCCCAGGATTGCAAAGGAGACCTCCAGGATTACAAAGGAGGCCCCCAGGATTGAAAAGGGGGCCCACATGATTGCAAAGGAGGCCCCCAGGATGATTGCGAATGAGGCCCCAGGATTGCAAAGGAGACTCTCAGGATTGCAAAGGAGGCCCAATACGGAAGGGAGACCTCAGAAAATGAGAGGAGGCCCAAAGACGGAAGAGAAAGCCAGTGGATATGAGATGAGGTTTCGGAGACGCAAAAGCAGTCGCAAAACGGGTAAGGTTCCACCAAGATATAAAACGATGATCCAGAAAAGTGGCAGAAAGCACCTAATTCGGAAGAGGACGATATAAGATTGGAAATGAGACCCTATGATGAACGAGGAAGCCCCTAAAATAGGGGAGAAGGGCAATTAGATAAGAGGGATGGCTCCCAGGCGAGAAAGAAGGCTTCAAGACGGGTAAGAAGGTCCCCAGGAAATGACAAGGTAATTGAGATAGGAAAGGTTGCTTGTAATTTGGAAGAGGAGGCACCTAAGAGAGAGCAGGAGTCCACCAGGGGATAAGAGGCCACCCTTAAGATGGGCAAAGATAGAATCAAAACGCAGAACAGGAGTCGCCGAAGACGTGAGAGGAGGCCCATAATTTGAAAAAGAAAGCCTCTAGAAGAGAAAAGGAGGCCCCTGCCGGACTCGAGAGGAGTCCCCCGAAATGGAGTAGGAGGTCTCCAGGGCCGAATGAGGCTCCGACGACCGGAAGGAATTCCCAGGAAATGAGAGAAGGCCCTGAAGATGGAATGGTAGGTAGCAGATATGGAAGGAGGGGAGGTTTCCAAAAGTGAAGATCGCTCAAGACGTGTAAGCTTTGCGAGGACAAAGGTGGAGGCCCACGAGGCGTGGCGGAGGCCCTTAATTTGGCAGAGGATGCCCCTGGAACATGAGAGGAAGTCCCATGCCATGTTAAAGGGGCCCCAGGATGTGGGAGGAGGCCCTCCAAAGCGGGAGAGGAGGACCATTAAATATGGAGGAGGGTAGGACGCACGAGAAGACGTCCAAAACCGGTAAAGAGGCTCCAGGAAATGAGACTAGACCCCTAAGACGCGAGAGGAGGTCTATAATTTGCTAGAAGCCCCTGAAATGGCAGGAGTCGTGTCGGGGTACTTGAAAATCACGATATGGGCCCAAAAAGATCCGGCCGGGGCCCCTGAAAATCACGCTGAGCCTAGGGGTACCAAAAATTCACGCACGGACCATGAAAATCACGCTAGGGGCACGATAGGTCGTACCGTTCCCCAACAGTATCATTGGGACCCAAATGAAGCCGGGGCAACGAAAAACAATCCGGACATGGATAATCACTCTGGGGCCCCAACAGTGACACCAAAAGCATCCAAAACGTATTGGAAACCCAGAAAGTGTCAAGGTCGCTAAAACTCGCGCTAGGGATCCAAGCAAATGACGTCGGGACACAAAAGATTACATTGGACTAAAAAATCGGCGTCGGAGCCCTCGAAAATCTCACTGGGGACCAAAAGGTCGCGGCTGGACCCCAAAGGTTGCAGCTGCCCAAAAATCAATTATCAACCGGAATATCACTCTGCGCCCCAAAAAATCGGGTAAAAGTCCCCCTTCAAAACCCGTTGGGCACTGGAAAAAGCGTGTCATGGCACCGAAAAAATCGCACCTGGAGACCGAAGAATCGTACCAGGACCCAAAAATATCACATGAGGACCTATACAAAAATAGAACTCTATGTCCAAAGTTCACACCGAGACTCGATCGAATCGACCATCGGAAAATTAAGAACAGGTCCGGAAAAAAAATACCCGAAGGGCATTTATACTCCGAAAGGTGCCATCGGCTGAAAAAAAAGTCCTTCGGAGGCCGCAGTGACATATCAAAGGGGCAAATTCCCCCTCCCTCCTAAGAGGGATATGCTCCCAAGAATCGAGCTGAGGCCCCCAAAAGTCGCGCTGGGGCCACTAAAATTCGCGTCGGTCCACCAGAATTCGCGTAGGGGCTAAGTAAATACGGCGGGCCCCAGAAAAGTGGCTCCGAGGCACGAAAATCTGCAACAGGAACCGCCAAGATCGCGTTGGGGTCACAGCTAAGTACAACGCACCCCGCAAACTCGAACCGGTCCTACCTAATTTCGCGCTCGGACCCACAATTCCCATCGGTAGTACCAAAATTTGGTCTTGGCATCAAAAATTAACGTCGGGGCTGCGAACAATTGGCGTCTAGGGCCCCACATAGGCACCGTGTGACCCCCAAAGTCGTATAGGTATCCGAAAAATAGAGCCGGAGCCCTCCAAAATCAGGAGGGATTGCAAAAAGTCCGGGTCAGGACAATGGTTCTGGAGCACCGAACATGTCATCAGATGCCTTGACAAATCGCGTACGGCATCGAAAAACATACCGGAGTTCGAATAAAATCGAGGTGAATTACAAAAACATGACTCCAGGGACTCGAAAAATCAGGCCGGGATTCGGAATTTAAAGAAAATTCAGAAGACATCCACAAAAATCGCGTTGAGCCCAGATAACTGGCGTTGGATCCCCGAACCACGCGCCTGGGCGCGATAAGTCGCGCTGGGACCCAGAAAAATCGCACCGAAGCCCGAAAATCGTACTGGGGCCCAACAAATGTGCGTTAGAAGCCCCAAATAAACACAGCGGGACCGGACCCTAAGAGCATAACGGGGACCGAAAATGCGACTGGCCCTTCAAAACGCAGTCTCGCAAAAAGCGGCAGGATCCGAAAACATGAGGTGTAGCCATAACTATATATACCGGGAACTCTTTAAAAAAATAAAAAATTAAACACCGGAAGCTCTCAAGGCACACAGGGGCCATACGACCGCACAAGGGCCTGCAAAGAGGCTGGGACCGCAAAAAGCAACATGGTCCCAAAACGAACAAAAATACCGGGCACTAAGTAAACACATCGAGATCTTTGAAAGTGCCCCGACAACTAAAAAAAAATATTCGGTGCGCAAAAAAGCAACAAAACCCTAAAACGAGGGGGTTTCGAAAATGCGTTGGGCCTCTAACAAAAATGAATTGGAGCCCTAAGACACATCCGTAGACGAAGAAATACGAAACGGGTCCAAAGAAGTACAATCAGGAAGGGCCTCGGTTCGGTAGCCAACCTGGAAGCATGTTTAATCAAAGATATGACGTGCATCAAAGCTCAGCGGGTATCCGCATTTCTTCACCATAAAATATGGTAAGTAGGGAACTAATGATCTAATTTAATTAATCGAATTTTCGCAGCGAACGCCCATACGAAGCATTTTATCACGTCAGACATGGCGCAAGTCTATCATGTGGCAGCAATTAGCAAAGCGTAGGAGGCCCAGCAGAATCCGTAGCATCGCACGAAGTGTGGCGAATGCGCCGAATGCGCAAGATGTGTGTGCACGTGCACTAACGTTGGCGTCGTGGCGACCGGGCACTATGAACTGGAATGTCTGAAATTGGGAAGTTTTACATTTTAAAGTGATTTGCGTAGGTGTAATTTCAGCAGTCGAGGTGACTTATCAAGGGATACCAAAAGAATACATTCGAACAGGGTGGGGGAGCTAGGTTGAAATCCAACGAATCAGAAACGATAGTGGTAGATTAGGCCCCTCCACAGGATAATTCAATTCATCACTAATTATTTTATATAAAAAGGTCCCCTTTGACAAAATTGTGGTCGTAATCGGAAGACTATTCAGTAGTTGGACCCCCTCCTAATACGTTTGCCCTCCCTTGACGCAAATATAGGTGCGTCACTGGTCCCCCAATAATGTTCGGAAACTTACGCCCATGGAGCAAAGCCAGCATTGCGGGGTAAATTCCCCCTCACAAGCATACAAAACAACACCGATGCCGGATATTAAATGGGAGGAATGATGTATTAAAATGTATTTCTTCGTACAAAGTTGTCTTCCGTGATTACAGCCTGCATGATTAGAGCTTCCCAGCTTCAATACCTTCTCAACGACATAATTTACAAAACGGTACAGCACAGCGATAACCATGGGCGTGACGGCGTGGAATTCGAAGGTTTTGCATTATTTATGCATTGTCATTGTTACATTGTTGTATTGCCATTGATGCATGGTTGTTCAATGCTTGTTCTTGCTGTGAATTTATTCGCTGAGGATTTATTATTTTAGCTTCTGTGCCAAGTGCCCTGCAGCCAGCAACAAATGTTATTTAAAAAAAAAAATAAATCCCTAAGATGACGATCAGAAAACCAATTCAATCCACTTCTCGTTGTCACCTTCACGAAATTGTCGTCCTAGGACTGATAAATGATCGTTTAAGCTTGTTTATGTGATCATGCTGGTGGAAATGACTAACAGTAGTGATAAACCTAGTTATATTCAGTTAAACTTGGTGGACATAGAAGTGGGTTGATCAATGGGAGATATCTTTAAGATATGCTCAGCACGAGCCCCACCAGCTCGCTACAATCTAGAGGCCAGCGGGAAGATTCTTCTCGTCGATAAAGCATAAAGATATTGGTTTGTTTTGGCACTGACGTATTTGTCTACATTTGCTTATTTATACCCTGGTATGGCTCAGTTCTCAGCGAAAAAAAGATTCCTGCTATTGCGCTTTGCATAAATGATGCACCATGCCAAGAACAAACAAGACATCAATATGAAATCATGTTCCCATTCGGGAACCATACTAAGAGCCTGAAAAGGAAGAGGAGTCCCTAACACAGTGGAGGCCCCTTTCGGGAGCAGGAGGCCCCCTATCAATATTGCCCCCTGGAAGAATTTCGTGGCGACGCCACTAGATGGGACACCCATGATTATGGCCTTCGCTTAACGTCACCATCTTTGCCCACCTTCTCATAATATGCCCGGTTTCGCAGATGTCACAGTTTTAGATAGCTCGTGATGTTGCTACAGATGAGGAAAAAAACAATAATTGTGATTTTTTTAGCCGTACGGTTTCGTTATTGTTGTAGATGTGCAGCGGGTAGAATTAGAACGCACAAATCAGGATTCCTGGGATTACGGATTGCTCTTGAAGCTACATCAAATGGTTGAAGAGCTATTAGATTTTTGAAGTAACTGATTGTGCCAGACTGTCAGAAAACAAATTGGAGACATCTTGCCTTTTACATGTATTTCCTCAGCCTCAGTATCAAATTTCAACGTTGCCTATCTGCCAGTTTGTTCTGCGCAAGCTGTATAATCCAGACTACAAATGAAAACGATTGCATGCATGCCTCATGCATATTTCATTGATGAATGTTGCATGCACAATGTGTATATTGAACCAACTTTGGGTCAAGCCAGAAGCCATGCAACTTTACAATTCAGCAAAGTGCTTGTTCGTGCCTTGCAAAGTTATCAACTTATCGCATGATACATTTTGGTTGGTAAATTAATGCTCGGGTGATGTCAAGCTACCGATGAATTTGTGGAAATCATGCAACCATGTCCAAAAGCAAGGATTTTCAACTGTTCCGTAGGACAAATGGACACTAACATGTAACTTGGGGCCAAAGGGCACCCCATGATGCTCGCACAACATAAAGTTGTAATCTGACATCATTTGGGTGAAGAAGTCCAAATGGCACTGGAGCTGTCGATCATTCATCCGAACATAGTATGCTGGTGGCGAGTTATCCTCCAATTCCAAGCCCTACATATATATATATATATATATATATATTATATATATATAATATATATTTATATATAGATATATATATATAGATATATATATATATATATATATGTATATATATATATATGTATATATATTTTTTTTCCATTTTGCTTTGATAATCCGCACAATAATCTCAGCTAGAAAGGCAAGACGTATGGAATGTGTTGTACTTGATGAAGTCATAGCCCCATCGCCTGGAATTACCTGGAATTAGATTATTTCCCAAGCGACAGAATGAATATTCCTGCGGCGACGTTGAATATAATAACTGCGTAATTGCACCACAATGCACCATTTAGAAAGAATTAGTGGTTTGCATCAATCCTTCGCACTCTGTGTTGGTTATTGGTTATTGGGTTCCCCCTCGCCGACAGCTGTGGTCATATAGCATCACTATTCCCTCACACTGATTGGTCGCGGATAAAGAACAGGTCCGGGTGGGACTCGAACCCACAACCTTGCAGTTGGGAGGCGAACATCCCACCTCCTAGACTACTGACCCGCCTCTGCTCTGATGAGGGCGAACTTGGACGGTTCGCAATGGCCAAAATCCCGTTGTATGGAATGCTGACATGGTTCGTAATAATCAGAATACAAAATAAGGTGATGATCGCTATGCAAAAATTATTCGATGCTCAAAAGACTGGGAGAACTACAGTACAATATTTACAACAATGAGTTTAAAAAAAAACACCGGGTTAAGACTGACTGTTAACATTATGTCAGCCTTGCACCGTCGTCACTTCCAAAGTAACACTTGCAGAGCCCAAGGTAACACGCTGCTTCCCAACCCACAGGCTACTTTTCTCATCTCAACTTTGCTGCCAACTCACTTCCCTGCATGCTTGCTTTCACTCTGCATTGCTTGTCACGAAAAAAAAACATTTAACACTATCAGAAGGTCACTGACCCATGCGTATTTTCCCGATGATTTTCATCTTGCAATGCGTGATCTGGCGTTGAGATGTTGCCAGCAGAGATGACAATACGCCGCCGACACGAAGGGGCATGGATGTACCTCGTATCTCACATCGGGCATGTGATGCCAGCCTGCTGCTCAAGGTTTTGAAAGGCGTTTTTTGTGGCACACCTTTTTCGAGCGTCGGAAAATCCGCGTTCGGTTACCACGCCGCTGGGCATTTTGCGGTCGCCACTGCTACTGCGTGGTTTTGCTCCGAGGGAGGCTGGATCTGTGTCAACTGCCGGCTGTGCCTAGATCTGTGTCAATTACCTCCGAGGCTGACTGAATGGTCTTGGTCTGATGATGCTGCCCTGCGACAGCAGCAGTTGGCTTCCACCCAGTTCCACATTGGTGAAAGTGTGTTCGTTCTCAAGTGCTCACTGGTTATAAAAACGCAAACCTGCCATGGAAGCCGGAATTACCAGAATTGCCACAGAGATGACATACCACAAGGTGACTCACTGATGCTGCAGACGGCGGCCGCTGCCCATAGCTCCGCTCCGCACACACCATGAACGATTACTTGTGATCCAGGCAAAGCTAGACGGCTATCAAAGGCAAACCAAAGGTGCAAGTAAGGTACCATGGCTCCAGGATGTTTCCGAGCTACGGATGCACCCGCCATTTATTACCAATTGACACCAAGTGCCACGCTGCATTACCAATTGGCACCAGGAGCCACACTGTGTTGCCAATTCACACCAGGTGCCACAGGCCATTACTAATTGACACCATGTGCCACACTGCGGCATGTCGAGCAGTGAAACAAGCCGGAGATAAAATGCCACCTTGAACGACAACAAACATAAAAACTCAGACATTCCCCTGCTGAGTCCCATAGCCATTTGCTTCTTTGCTCATTTTGCGACTTGATACCTTTGCATTCAAATTCCGAAACGAATCGCAACACCATGGCCGCTGTCTGATTTTTGCACTACGTTTACGTACAGTACGGGTACAGATACTAGGTTGGCAGAGGTTGACTATTAGATGCGTCCATCCCTTACGAAAATCAGGTATCCACGTGGTGGTCGTATATGCCAACACGGCTGGCCATTAAGCGTCTGTCCACTATGAGGGTCAAGGTCACCCAAACAGCAGGACACTTGGACATAGAAAATGCCCTAAAATGCCGCATTCCGAAGAAAGCGAAAGCTCAGCGAAGGTCCGAAGAAAGCGAAAGCTCAGCGAAGGCTTTGATTCCGACGAAGCGAGAAAGCGAAGCGAGCAAGCGAAGCGAGCAAACGGAAGCAGTCTTGCAGACGAGACGAATTCGGCCTCGATATTTTGTGTTTGCTTCCAATGATTGCAGGAATGTTCTTGACTCGTGGCACTGACTAGATAAAGCTACATGTGTAAGCAAATTGTCGGGAAGTGATGCAATGGCTGGGCCATGCTAGAATGCATCATAGTTTCCAGTTTCTGAGTTGTATTGGCAAAATCTTCCAAATATTGAGGTTTGTTTCGCTTGATTTGATTCGTTATGTTTAGCATTGCATGCCAATTTGTACCCAGCGATCACCCTGCGAAGGGCAACTTGTTGCAAATCAATGCAAGTGTTTAATCAACATGAAAAATGCATTCATAATTAATGATCGCCACAAAACAGATACGAACAACCATGGCTCAACCTCACCACCCACGTGACCTCGTGCAGTTCACCTGCGAGGGTACCTCCTTTTTCCAGCAAATCTTCTAATCACACCTGAGTTTGTTATGGGTTTTCGCCGCAAACCAAATATTCCCTATCCTGATTCGGTTCCCCAAGCCACGTGAGCACGTAGATTTTATCTGCCATGACACCTACATTTCCCTTCACTTGCAAAGCAGGAACGGGAAATCAGTCCTGAATGGATGGTCGCCACAAGCTAAATATTGACACATCAGACGCCGAACTCGTACGGGCTGGGGAGAATCGGCACCTCCACCCATCGCGGCAAGGCTGGCGAAAAAACAGCGTCTCTCAAACCTCCAGGAATAGAGAGCGAGCGATCTGACAGACAAAGCTTGCGAAGCTCACTCACCACCGTCTGCATCATGCTTTGTACGCCGCTGTTAGCAGCAGGAATCCGCGCATCAGCGGTGGGTCTAGGTAAATATGTTCTGCATATTATCTGCCACAGTGCTTGTTGCATTTGTAGTATCCAGTTCTGCTGAGGGTTAAATCCATTCCTTCTCGCTTCGGTGGCAATGCATGCGTAGTGAAACTAACTATGCTGCGAATCATTATGTTCTCCCGCATGTAATATAATAGCAATATGTGTGCCCGGTTGCCATCCTCGGTATATAAATTGTTGACGGATCACGACCAGCGTGGAAATGCTCCGTATATCCTGCACACATGGCAAGTCGAGAACATGGAGGTGGCAAAACTTTGATCGGATCCTTCTTTTTATTTTTAACGAGGATAAAGGTATCCATGCAAAGGACATCCATCGATTCCACTCAGGCGCGATTAAACGCTTAATCACACATAGCGCGTTTGAACTTCTCGTCGTTAGACGAATTTCGTTGACGCCACAGGTGCAACATTTTGCCCGAACATGAATACAAATCGAACGAATACTCTTATTTGATAAGAAAAGCTTCACCTCACCAATTACATGCCGTACTCATTGCCCTCCGTTATATTCGCAATCGTTTTCTCTGTCACCCCATGCGCAGCGTCGTCATTTGTTCGGACTCCAAATCTGTTTTTCAATCTCTGTCGTCACTTTCTTTTTCACATCATTGCCATATTATATTTACGAATCACTAGGAACACCTCATCTGATGGGCGTGAAGGTCCGTTTCCTGTGGGTCCCAGTCCCTGCGGCATACCAGGAAACGAGGAAGCAGATCAACTCACAAAAGAATCATTACAATTACCAGACATCACAGAAATCACACCACATTTTGACGCCATCAAATCAACAATGCGACAGAACATTCGTTTTTTTAAAACCAAACCTGGACACAAAGCACAAACCATACACAGTTACGGAACATTAAACCAGTCGTCGAAATCCGGACGCCATCATTTCAAAACAATCGCCACTAAGAAAATGTCCTATCGCGGATCCGCAAATGCCATAATTACCTCGCACATCGATTTATTTATTCTGCTTCACCTCGGCCTTCATGCCCATCATGCAACACCCATTTTACAGTCCCACATATATTACTACACTGCCCGCAATATCATGGCACTGAAAACCACTGACCGATTACTGCCACGCACACAACATTCCTTTCCCTTTGCCCTCACTGTTGGGGGATGATCGCCCGTTTCTTATCAAGCTACTTTTCATTTTCTGTGACAGTCCAGCTTGTTCCAGGAATTATAAACTGAGTTTTATGATCTAATACATTGTTTCTTTTTACCAACGGCGCGAAATGGTCTCAGGAGGCCGAAGTGCGTAATTTAACGAAACAAACAAACAAACAAATTATTAAGTAATGACTTCAGAAACACTCTGAATTCGTCCAGCATCCGTGCAGGGCAGTGGCTTTCACGGCGACAATTCGGCTCTGACGCGGTCGGTGGGGACTGGCACAATGCGACTCTGACATAATACGAATATGACGCAACACGACCTTGACACAACCCGGCTCTGACACAACAAGACTCTGGGGTGGCAGGGATAGACTCTGACAACACGACTCTTACACACCCCGACTCTGACACGGTCGGTGGGGACTCTGGCACAACACGACTCTGACCTAACACGAATATGACACAACACGACTCTTACACAACCCGGCTCTGACATAACAAAACTCTGAGGTGGCAAGGAAAGACTCTGACACAACACGACTCTCACACAACCAGACTCTGACACAACCCAACTCTGACAACTAGACTCTGGCACAACCCGACTCTGACACAACTAGACTCTGAGGTGGCAGGGAGAGACTCTGACACAACAAGACTAAGGTGGTAGGCAGACACTCTGACACAACACGACTCGACATAACACGATCTGACACATGACTCTGACACATGAATCTGACATGACTCTGACACATGACTCTGACACATGAATCTGACACATGACTCTGCCACATGACTCTGACACATGACTCTGACACAACATGACTCTGAAACAACATGAATCTGAAACAACATGACTCTGAAACAACATGACTCTGAAACAACATGACTCTGACACAACACGACTCTGACACAACATGACTCTGACACAACACGACTTAGACACAACATAACTCTGACACAACATAACTCTGACGTACCAAGACTCTGAGGTGGTATGGAGAGGCTTTGACATAACACGACACTGAAACAACTAGACTCTGACACAACAAGACTCTGACACAACAAGACTCTGACACAACAAGACTATGACACCACAAGACTCTGACACAACAAGACTCTGACACAACAAGACTCTGACACAACAAGACTCTGATGCAACATGACTCTGACACAATACGACTCTGACATAACAAAGCTCTGATGTATGTCTAGATGATTTTAATTGACTCTTGTTTATTGACACGAGAAGTAGGCTTATGTATATAGTTTTACAGCAATGTATTGACGAGGGGACTGAAAAGCCATATTATTGTGGAGACCTCAATAAATCTGACTCTGACTCTGACTCTGACTCTGACTCTGACTCTGACTCTGACTCTGAGGTGCGGGGAGATAATCTGACACAACAAGGTTCTTGCAAAACCCGACTCTGACACAACAAGACTCTGTGGTGGCAGGCAGAGACTCCGACACAACACAACTCTGACGCAACACGACTCTGACATAACAAGTATCTGAGGTAGCAGGAAGAGACTCCGACACAACACAACCCTGACGCAACACGACTCTGACATAACAAGTATCTGAGGTAGCAGGAAGAGACTCTGGCACGACACGACTCTGACACAACATGACTCCGACACAACACGACTCTGACACAATACGACCCTGACATAATAAGACTGAGGTGGCTGGGCGCGAATGACCAACTTGGTCGAAGCGCCCTAAAGCCCAAATAACTAACTAACTAACGACTCTGAGGTGGCGTGGAGAGACTGACACAACCCGACTCTGGCACAACAAGACTCTGAGGTGGCATGGAGAGGCTTTGACATACCAAGACTCTGAGGTGGCATGGAGAGACTGACATACCAAGACTCTGAGGTGGTCTGGAGGGGCTCTGACATAACAAGACTCTGAGGCGGCAGGCAGAGACTATGACACAACACGATATCTGACGCCACACGACTCTGACATAACAAGACTCAAGTGAGGTGACCTGGAGAGACCGACATACCAAGACTCTGAGGTGGCAGGGAAATGCTCTGACATAACAAGACTCTGAGGTGGCATGGAGAGACTCTGACATACCAAGATTCTGAGGTGGCATGGAGAGGCTCTGACATAACAGGACTCTGAGGTGGCATGGAGAGGCTCTGACATAACAGGACTCTGAGGTGGCATGGAGATGCTCTGACGTAACAGGACTCTGAGGTGGCATGGAGAGGCTCTGACATAACAGGACTCTGAGGTGGCATGGAGAGACTCCGACACGCGTGCTGCCATGGCTCTGACACAGCCGCAGCCAGACACTCGACTCCGGCGCGGCTGACCAGTCTGACCAGGCTGACCAGTCTGACCAGGCCGACCAGTCTGACCAGTCTGACCAGTCTGATCAGGCTGACCAGTCTGACCAGGCCGACCAGGCTGACCAGGCTGACCAGGCTGACCAGTCTGACCAGTCTGACCAGTCTGACCAGTCTGACCAGGCTGACCAGGCTGACCAGGCTGACCAGGCTGACCAGGCTGACCAGTCTGACCAGTATGCGGGCACAGTTCCGCGCGGCGACATACGCCTGTATTCATGTGAAGGCGTGCCAGCGTGCAGGCACGCTTGTCGCCAGGATCGGTTCAAGGTCAGCGGACGACTGGAAAGCCCGCGCACAGGTGCGGCCGGTCAGGGCCGGGACTAGCGGAGATGTGCTGCCGAGATGTGCTGCGGAGATGTGCTGCGGAGATGTGCTGCCGAGATGTGCTGCGGAGATGTGCTGCCGAGATGTGCTGCCGAGATGTGCTGCCGAGATGTGCTGCCGAGATGTGCTGCGGAGATGTGCTGCCGAGATGTGCTGCGGAGATGTGCTGCGGAGATGTGCTGCCGAGATGTGCTGCCGAGATGTGCTGCCGAGATGTGCTGCCGAGATGTGCTGCCGAGATGTGCTGCCGAGATGTGCTGCCGAGATGTGCTGCCGAGATGTGCTGCCGAGATGTGCTGCCGAGATGTGCTGCCGAGATGTGCTGCCGAGATGTGCTGCCGAGATGTGCAGCCAGTATGGGCCGGGACTAGTGGAGATGTGCTGCGGAGATGTGCTGCCGAGATGTGCTGTCGAGATGTGCTGCCGAGATGTCCAGTGGGACCGGTCCCACCCGCGCCAGACCTGTTGCTGGCGCTGCGAGGATTTGACAAGGGATTTGACGTCATCGGCGACCCGCCGCGCTGGCAAAACTGCAGGGGTGGACGAGGAGCCAGGGCTCTCAGGGGGCGCACAATCCGGCTCATCACTGACCGCAGGACGGTATTATCACGCGCGTCGGACGGTCTCACGCATAACGAGGCCCGGAGAGGGAGGGGGATTTGGCCCCTCTCCCTTAAAGTCTCGGAAAGTACGGAAGATAGAAGCACTAACCTTGCAAAAAAACAAACCCTGCAATATAAATAACCATAGACCGATGCTTTCAGAGTCAAATAGGTCAAGGTCAGCCGCCGCACCGCTCCGCCGAGCCATCTCGTCGACGAAACCTTTGTGACCTGCAGGGGCGTCGCCACCGGGGAGAGGGCAGTGGGGGCAGTCCCCCCCCCCCTGCCGTGAGACTTCCCCCCCCCCCCCAACAATTTGAGGAGGTCCCTATCTGTAAATGCACAGGAAAAAAGTGAGAAGAAGGCCGACGGGACAGAAGATCATGCTGTCAAGGAGGCCCCAAGACTGATAACGAGGCCCCCGGGAAATCTAGTCGGGTCCCTATAAGAGACGTAGGACAGAGATTTGGAGGAGGCCCCAAGCACAAAAAGGATGCCTTCGAGACGGGCAAGAAGACGCCCAGGTTAGACAAGAAGGCTTCCGATGGGTGGCAGGATATTCTTAATTTGGAAAACGAGGCCACCGCAGGAATGAGAGAAGCCACCGAGACCAGCCAGATGAGGCCCATATTTTGAAAAGGAGGACCCTAGGAGAGAATATTTGGGACCAGGACGCAAAAGCATCCTTCTAAGAGGATAATGAGGTTCCTAAAACAGATGAGGCCTCCAAGACGTGAGAGGAGGCCCCTAATATGAAAAAGGAGTCATCTAGGAGAGCATAGGAGGCCCCAGAAATCAAGTGTCAAAAATTGGCACAGAGGCCTCCAGGATTGCAACGGAGGCCCCAGTACAGGAAGGAACGCCCCAGAAAGTGAGAGGATGCCCTAAGACTGAAGAGAAAGCCAGTGGATGTGAGATGAGATTTCGGAAACGCAAAAGCAGGCTCCAAAACAAGTAAGAATCCACCAAGATGGAAAAGGATGATCCAGAGAGGTGGTAGTAGGCACCTAATTCGGAAGAGGACGACACACGATTGGAAATGAAACCCCATGATGAACGAGGAGGCACCTAAAATAGGAGAAAAAGGCCATTAGATAAGAGAGATGGCTCCCAGGCGGGAAAGAAGGCTCCAAGACGGTCCACAGGAAACGGCAAGGCCACTGGGATAGGAAAGGTTGCCTGTAATTTGGAAGGGAGCACCTGGGAGAGAAAAGGAGTCCACCAGGAGATAAGAGGCCACCCTTAAGATGGTAAAGGTCCAATCAAAACGCAGAGTAGGCGGCCCTCAATGCGTGAGAGGAGGCCACTCATTTGAGAAAAAAAAATGGCTCTAGAAGAGAAAAGGAGGCCCATGCCGGACTCGAAAGGAGTCCCTCAGGAAGGAGTAGGTGTCCAGGACCAAATGAGGCCCGGAAGACCGGAAGGAGTTCCAAGGAAATGGGAGGAGGCCCTTAATATAGGAGTGGTAGCAGGTATGGAAGGAGGTGAGGTTTCCAAAATTGAAGCTCCCTCAAGACGGGTAAGGTTTTGCCAGGACAAAGGAGGCGGCCCACGAGACGTGGCAGGAGGCCCCTAATTTGGCAGAGAATGTCCCTGGAATATGAGAGGAAGCCCCATGCCATGTTAAAGGGGCCTCAGGATATAGGAGGAGGCCCTCCAGGACGGGAGAGGATGGTCATTGAATATTGAGGAGGGTAGAACACACGAGGAGACATCCAAAACCGGTAAAAAGACTTCAGGAAATGAGACGAGACCCCGAAGACGCGAAAGGAGGTCTATAATTGGCAAGAATCCCCTGAGAAATAGTATGGGCGCTGTATGACCGAAGCAGTCGATGCGCCCATAAGCCCAATAACTAGCTAACCTGAGAAATAGTAGTAGTCATGGCGGAGTACTTGAAAACCACGATATGGGCCCCAAAAGATCCGGCCGGGGTCCCTAAAAATCACGCTGAGCCTCTGGGTACGAAAAAAGTCACGCCCGTACCATGATAACCACGCTAAGGGCACGGCAGGTCGTGCCGGTCGGGGGCCGCTAAAACTCGCGCTAGGGATCCAAGCAAATGACGTCCCGCCCAAAAGATCACATTGAACAAAAAAGTCGCTTGGTAGCCCTTGAAAATCACACTGGGGGCCCAAAAGGTCGTGCCGAGGCTCCAAAAGTTGTAGCTGCCCCCAAAATAAATTCTTAACCGGAATGTCACTCTGCGGCCTCAAAAATTGAGTCAAAATCCCCACAAAACCCGTTGGGCCCCGGACAAGAATGTGTCAGGGCACCGAAAAAGATCGCACCTGGAGACCGAAGAATGGTATCGGGGCCCAAAGAAAATCGCACAAGGACCTAAAAATTAGAACTCGATATCTAAAAAGTTCACACCGAGACCCGATTGAATCTACTCCAGCACCAGAAAATTAAGAACAGGTCCGGAAATAGTTAACCGGAGGGCTTTTCTACTCCGAAAGGTGCCATCGGCTGGGAAAAAAAAAGCTCCTTCGGCCGCAGTGGTATATCAAAGGGGCAAATTCCCCCTCCCTCCTGAGAGGGATAATGTCCCAAGAATCGTGCCAGGGCCCCAAAGAGTCTCGCTCGGGTTAACAAATTTCGCGTCGGTCCAACAGAATTCGCGCAGGGTGCACCAAATAAATGCAGCGAGCCTCAGAAAGCTCGCTCCGAGGCCCGAAAATGTGTCGCCAAAATCGCGTTGGGGCCACAGCTAAGTACAACGCGCCTCGCAAACTCGATCTGGTCCCCCAAATATCGCGCTCGGGACCCGCAATTCCCATCGGTAGTCCCAAATATCTGGTCTGGGCATGAAAAATTAACGTCGGGGCTCCCAAAATGTGGTGTCTAGGGTCCCACATAAGCACAGTGTGGCCTCGAAAATCGCATCGGTATCCGAAAAAAAATCAACCCGGAGTCCTCCAAACCAAGAAGGGATTCCAAAAAATAAATGTCCGGGTCAGGAAAATGGCTCTGGAGCGCCGGACATATTACCAGATGCCTTCACAAATCGCGTCCCGCCCCGAAAAAAAAAACATATGAGCTCGAAAAATAAAGGTGTGATACAAAAACATGGCGCCACGGGCACGACAAATCAAGCCGGAATTCGGACGTTGAAAAATCAGAAAAGATCCACAAAAAATCGCTTTGAGCCCAGAAAGCTGGCGTTGGGTCCCCGGAACCACGTGCTTGGGCCCGATAGGTCGCGTTGGGACACAGACAAATCGTACCGAAGCCCCAATATCGCACTGGGGCCCACAAGTGTACTTCAGAAGCGCCAAATAAACACAGCGTGCCGCTAAGAGCACAACGGGGGCCAAAATGCCCTCCAAAGCGCACAGTCTCGCAAAAGGCGACAGGGTCTTGAAGCATGCCTTGCAGCCCTAAATAAACATACCGGGAGATCTAAAAAATTACACCCGAAGCTCTCAAGGCACATAGGAGCCATGGAACCGCACTTCACAATATCTTAGAATAATATCTTAGAATAATATAATATAATAATATCGTTGAAAAGCAGGTAGTGGGCGGATTCCAGTCCCAATCTGCGACCCCTTCCTCCACCTTCTTCCACCCCATGCTGAACAGGACGTGTGCGTCCTGCCACCCCTTCCTCCACCTTCTTCCACCCCACGCTGAACAGGATGTGTGCGTCCTGCCACCCCTTCCTCCACCTTCTTCCACCCCACGCTGAACAGGATGTGTGCGTCCTGCCACCCCTTCCTCCACCTTCTTCCACCCCCACGCTGAACAGGATGTGTGCGCTTCGGTACCGTATCGTGGTAGGCAAAGGCGTGCTGGTCTGCTTCCAAAGGAAAGGCTTCGAGCTTGATACCCATCCGGTGTTGATCTGTTTAAGCTTTAAAGCACTTTAAGCTTTAAGTTTAAGCTTTAAGGGTTCAAAAGAACGCAACTTCTCAACCTTCAAAGGAACCTTCAAAGGATTCAACTGTTGCACTGGTGATACCTAGTGTGTGTGATGTGCCCTGGGAGTATATTCAAAAGCCCCCCCCCCCTACGTCCTTCCAATTCTTTCCCATGCCGTTGGAGCCCCAAGGTTGCCAATTTCAAGAAAACGGCTCAGTTCAAGGTTAAGGTTTCAACAAGGTTACGACATCTATATGTCGGACTCGAGTACTGACGTACTGAAATCCTGATGCGCAATGGTGTGTAGTCTTGAACTATCTGAACTGGTCGTGTTCGTGAACTGTCTGAACTGGTCGTGGTCGTGAACTATTTGGTCGTGAGCGGTGAAACGCTGAGTGCTGTTCCGGGCATTTCACAAGGTCGTCAAGTTTGAGAATGAGACCTTTTGACGCAGCGTGTCTACTCCATACCCTTGCACATCAAGGACCTCAAATTTTCCAGATGTCCAGTGGACATAAACAGGCTGCTAAATTTAAATACAATAGTACAACTCGTTCCATTGCTCGACCCTAAAACCGTGCATGTCGCCTCGAAGGACTATTTTCCTATTGCAGCTAGTAGCATCATCTGAGAAGTCAGCTGGTCACTCTCCCATCACCCAAACCTTTATTTCATCCCTGGTAGAGTTCGAGTGGTCCTCAGAAATATCGACATGCCAGGTTCGCATGATCGACTGAGGGAATATCGCCATCTCCCTGCGACAAATATGGTCATCTCATGTTTGAACCGTCATCATTTTTCCTTTGAACCCCGCTCGGAAAACCGCATGGCACTGAGTCGCGGTGTCACACTAGTCTATCTAAAGTTGTCAAGTCAGCAGGCTCTCACAGTATTAAACAAGGTGCCCCCTCCCCCCCCCGGTTGAGCTGCGTAGTAGTGTGTAGAATGAGGGGCGTGGCGGTGGTGCATAGGTCGTCAGCGTTCTGAGGTCTTCCAGAGGTCTTGCAGAAGCGCTCCAGAGTCCACGGGTGCGTTCGTCGTCATGATTCTTCTGCGGATTCCGTTGTGGTGACGTTGAATATTCCGTGTGTTCCAACCACTATTTTGGCTTTTGGCTTTTGCCAAGTTTTATAATAGTTTTGATCTTTTAATTATATTTATAAATTTCGTCCGATATTTTGCTGGGGTGGATTCATGAACCAGGGTGCTATTGCTATGCAAATATTGTTGCGTAAACTCTGTCCCCACCATCCGATCCGTCAATTCCAGTTCAGCGACATAATTTTGGCAGAGCTTTCAACGTGCAACTGACCCTCCCAGCCGGAAGCTGAATGCGAGCTCGTGAAGCTACTGGAACCGCTAGCTCGTGACGCTACTCGAGTGTCTTGCCAGGACATTGGAAGCAGGCCAGCGCTCCATCCAACCGAGCTAGCGGGGCGGCATATCCGGTAGCTTCACGCCGTATAAATTATATGAGCTATTTGTGTCTGTATATGTCAACTTCCGATCTTGCATGTATAAGCTTTGCAAGCTTTGAAAAAATATTACCGTTGGTGGCATAATCACCCACAGAGACATTCCTGTTGAAATCGGCCCAATCGTATTCCTTCACAAAATTGCCTGCGCATTGTGCACATCTCTTGTGGTTTGGTAACTATGCCCATGGGCGTCGCCATCCTGCACGGAATCGCACAGGACTGGGCTGGGACAGCTCATTACAGCCCGCGTGCTCCTCGAGGAATCCACGACATCTTGGCGCGGAATTCGTGAGGAATGAACGTCGGACGCAGCGGAGCCGGCAGATGGAACGTGATAAAGTGATAAAGATGGAACGTGATCAAGAACACATCCCAGGTAGCCAATTTTTCATTCTTGTATTTGCATAACTCATTCAATGATTTTCGTCGTTCATTTCATCATGTCATCTTTCATTTCATCAAATGAAGCATTCATTTCATTATTTTCATAATTTATTTCTTTATTTTCCGTCATTCATTTCCTCATTTTCCTCATTCATTTTATCATTTTCCTCATTCATTTCATCACTTTTATCACCGATGTCATGCATGCATGCATTCATTCATTTATTCATTAATCCATCCGTTCATTCATTCATTCATTCATTCATTCTGCGGATGGTAGCGCCTGCCGAGTGCACGAGTACGTTAGTGAGGGACGCCTCACTTCCCCAGACTGGCACGTTAGTGATGGACGCCTCACTTCCCCAGACTGGCACGTTAATGATGGACGCCTCACTTCCCCAGACTGGCACGTTAGTGATGGACGCCTCACTTCCCCAGACTGGCACGTTAATGATGGACGCCTCACTTCCCCAGCCTGGCATGTTAGTGATGGACGCCTCACTTCCCCAGACTGGCACGCCCTGAAGATGCGCTCTGCGGCGATTCTTCTTCTGTCGCTGGGCCTCGCTCTCGCCCAGCTCAGCCCAGAGGACCAGAGCCTGGTCGAACTTCTGGGCACCGGACAGGTTTCCAACGAGGATGTAAGTACTTCAAATCATTTCATTCACCGTCGAGTTTCAATTGAAGGCACTTGTTTTGTAATGAAATTCGCTCCATGCACTGACGACATGCAGCCAATATATGTCAATTAAGCCAATATATGTCAATAAAGCCAAGACACGCCTAAATTTGTCCTCACTCGCGATAATTTGTTCATTTTAGCATTCAATTGCATGGGAAATTAGTTAGTCATGCCAACAAATACATTTATGCTGTCGCAATGATCTGATCTGTGATGATCTTGAACTCCATTGTTTTCCAAGGTGAAGTCTGGTTGTTCATTTGAAAATACAAAAAGCTTGACCTCAGTAGCCACAGTGGTTCCGGCACTTGTCACGATAGATCAAGAAGCCCCCAGTCACTCTCATGCTGATGAATTGAATACTCGATTATATTAGCATTCTACACATACGTAGAACGTCGCTGCTTTCTTCCCACTGTACGTATTCGGAGGTATAATTGCGACCGCTCACACTACCTATTCCGATGCCAAGATACATATGTGCATCTATGTATACATGCGTCTACCCACCACATTGCGTACACGTCTATATGTGAAATGGTGATACCTATATATATATATATATATATATATATATATATATATATATATATATAGATATATATATATACATCTGTGTGCATATATATATATATACATATATACATACCATCCATCTACATTACGTGTTCAGAGAGAATATTTGGTTGCTGAGGGGCAGCTCACGTACGTTTTGCTCACGTTACTGGTGGCGAAGCGCTGGTGGAGACAAGAGCCTGGGACAGCCTGTGAGACCGGTTCGCTGTATGACGGCAGCATCACCAGTCGCTGCGGTGCTGTGGCCCACGGAGCCGTGATCTCAGCGGCACCCGGCACCTGACCCTGTACATCTGGAGCAAGCATCACAGGCCAAACTATGCCCTATAATTGCAATGACTAACGCTGCCTGTGTGCCTAACCAAGGACAGTTCACAGGAAGCGGAGGATACTCACTCATCCCCCCTCTCCCCCTTTCAAGACAGTATTCAAAGCACCCCTGATGTCACTCATCTACATTGCAGTGCTCGCACGCATGCCCGAGGGGCTCTCAAAAACGTGGATCGGGGGAGGCGCGGATCACCCCCACCCACCTAAGATCTCGGAAGCCACTGAAACTTGATGCCCAAAACGTGAAAGCGTTACGGCTATATATATAGTGAACTATCTGCAGTATAATTTGATGACCATAGGCCAATGGCTTCCGAGTCAACTGAGGTCGAGACCGGCCGGCACGCCGCGCCGCCGCGCCACCACGCCGACGAGATCTGTGTGACCTTGAACGTCAGACCTTGAACGACCTTGAACGTCAGACAGCCTGGGGCTGGCCGGCAGGTCATTCGGTCGACTTTGCCCCACCGCCGTAGCTAACTTCGCCAACGGAGTTGGAACATTTTGCATAGGATGCGGCTATCAATTTGCAACACAGTTGTACGATTTAAGTACAATGTCCTTGCCCGTTGATGAGACGCCGTCAAAAATGAGAAGGGTGGACGGATTCCGCCCTCCCTCTCCGGTGCGCGTTATGTGAGAGGTCCTCCGGTGTTCGTTATGTGAGAGGCCCTCCGGTGTGCGTTATGTGACAGGCCCTCCGGTGTTTGTTATGTGAGAGGCCCTCCGGTGTGCATTATGTGAGAGGCCCTTCGGTGCGCGTTATGTGAGAGGCCCTCCGGTGTGCTGTCCACCGGTGGCGGGGCACGACAACGTATTCCGGTCACCGACACTCCTAAAATGATTAATTTACTCGATGACCGACTACATAAAGTTGACCATGACCGCACACATCGACGCAATTTAGCCGAGCTGTTCCTTCAGTATACGCGGATGCCGTTGGTTTTTAAGCTACGCGTCCACCCTCCGTAGCACTAACCACACGCCTCTCCCTGAGTGGGGTCGCCCCCCCCCGCCCCCTGCATCAGCAAAGTGGAACCGGTAGTGACGTTGTACAGCATGATCGTTTGGTTCAGCCGAGCATCTCGTAGGAGGCCATGACAGTTGGAGACGACACTTACAGGAGTAATCGCGACTTGCATGTGAAATGGCGACTTATAGGGGTAATTGCTACTTACGGTGCAATTGCGACTGACAGTTGTAATGGCGACTTGCATTGTAATGGCGACTTACATTGTAATGGCGACTCACCGGTGTAATGGCGACTTACAGGTGCAATGGCGTTGACTGTCCGGCGGCCCGGTCTGACTGAGTCCGGTCAGACGGTCTCACAGTCCGGCGGCCCGGTCCGGTCATACGGTCTCACAGTCCGGCGGCCCGGTCCGGTCAGACGGTCTCACAGTCCGGCGGCCCGGTCCGGTCAGACGGTCTCACAGTCCGGCGGCCCGGTCCGGTCAGACGGTCTCACAGTCCGGCGGCCCGGTCCGGTCAGACGGTCTCACAGTCCGGCGGTCCGGTCTGACTGAGTACGGTCATACGGTCTCACAGTCCGGCGGCCCGGTCCGGTCAGACGGTCTCACATCACTAATTTCTCGCCCGTCCTCGGGCCCACCTCTCCGCCGCTCCTCCGCCCGTCAGGCTGTCGCCCGGGCATGCGTCTCCAGGCTGAGTCTCCACCGGAGACCTCCGCCATGCCACCCGCTGTCCCTCCAAGTCTTCCCTCAACCAAGTCCTCACTCCTCCAACTCCTCACCCCTCCAAGTCCTCACCCCTCCAAGTCCTCACTCCTCCAAGTCCTCACTCCTCAAAGTCCTCACTCCTCAAAGACCTCACTTCTCCAAGTCCTCACCCCTCCAAGTCCTCACCCCTCAAGTCCTCACCCCTCCAAGTCCTCACCCCTCCAAGTCCTCACCCCTCCAAGTCCTCACTCCTCCAAGTCCTCACTCCTCAAAGTCCTCACTCCTCAAAGACCTCACTTCTCCAAGTCCTCACTTCTCCAAGTCCTCACTTCTCCAAGTCCTCACTTCTCCAAGTCCTCACCCCTCCAAGTCCTCACCCCTCCAAGTCCTCACCCCTCCAAGTCCTCACCCCTCCAAGTCCTCACCCCTCCAAGTCCTCACCCCTCCAAGTCCTCACCCCTCCAAGTCCTCACTTCTCCAAGTCCTCACCCCTCCAAGTCCTCACCCCTCCAAGTCCTCACCCCTCCAAGTCCTCACCCCTCCAAGTCCTCACCCCTCCAAGTCCTCACCCCTCCAAGTCCTCACCCCTCCAAGTCCTCACCCCTCCAAGTCCTCACTTCTCCAAGTCCTCACTTCTCCAAGTCCTCACTTCTCCAAGTCCTCACTTCTCCAAGTCCTCACTTCTCCAAGTCCTCACTTCTCCAAGTCCTCACTTCTCCAAGTCCTCACTTCTCCAAGTCCTCACTTCTCCAAGTCCTCACTTCAAGTCCTCACTTCAAGTCCTCACTTCTCCAAGTCCTCACTTCTCCAGGTCTTCACCCCTCCAAGTCCCCACCCCTCCAAGTCCCCACCCCTCCAAGTCCCCACCCCTCCAAGTCCCCACCCCTCCAAGTCCTCACCCCTCCAAGTCCCCACCCCTCCAAGTCCCCACCCCTCCAAGTCCTCACCCCTCCAAGTCCTAACTCCGGAATTTCTCGTAAGCAGCGTCTTGAAACACATTGCGGGGCGGGAGGAGTGGGGGGGGGGGGAAGACACTTACTCGTGGTGCATACCAATGATTCCGTGGAAGTGAATGGTTGGTAGAGGACTCCACCATGCGCCTGACTCCACTGATGTCTGCCCCGCAGTACCAGAAATGTGACATCGACAAGGTGTGTGTGCCATACTACTTGTGTGCCGAGGAAAACATCATCACTGATGGCCAGGGTCTGATCGACATCAGGTAAGGGCTATCGTCACATCATCACAGCATCACGTCATCAAGTCATTTTGTGACCACGTCATCACATCTGCGCACCATAGCATTACCACGTTATTACACCTGCCACCATATCATTACCACTTCACTACACCTGCCACCATATCACTACCACATCATCACAATGTCGCACCTTTACCTCATCGTGTCAATACGCCATCATGTTATCACACCGTCACATCACCACATCAACACATCTTCATGGCATCACCCTAATATTTGCTGCATCTTTTGGCAGAATGTACCGAGCGAGACAAGTTGTGTGCTGCGCAGAACGCACAAAATGTATGCGTGTTGTTCCCATTTAGCCTTGCATTGGCTTGGTGTTTGGTGTTTGGTATTTGTATCACGGTCACGCTGGGAGACTGTGGTCATTTCGAGGGCAGAGTGGTAGCTCATCCAGAGATGATAGAGCTACTCAACATAAAAAGCCAAAGAGGGTCATGGAACTTTTGTTAAGTGTATGATGCTTAATGCTCAGAGCATTCGATCCAAATTTGATGAGTTCAAGTGTTATGTTGCTGAGGAGAAACCAGATTTTGTTTGCATTACTGAGGCATGGGTCAGTGAGGGATATTTTGGGGATAACTTGCAGGACTATGAGATCCAGGGATACAATATGTTTTCATGCAATGGGGGTCCAGCAGTGAAAGGGGGTGGTGCAATGCTCTATGTGAATAGCTTATACAGTTCTCAAAAAGTAGTAGATGGGGTGAAAAATGTGTCTGTGGAGTCCATTTGGCTTGATGTTGCTGTGGGAAAAGGCAACAACAATAAACTGAGGATAGGAGCTTTGTATCGATCAGGAACCTTGCCACATTCTCAGCAACTGGAGCTTGATAAGGTGATTTGTGAGGAAATCAGTAGAAACTTTCAGAGGAAATGCCTTATTCTTGGTGACTTTAATCTAAAAGGATATGAAGATGTTGGTGTTGGCTCCCCATCATGTAAACTGTTTAGGAAATGCCTTGAAGAAGACTTGTTCTTACACCAGTTTGTAATGGAACCAACCAGGCAGGGCTCATTCTTGGACCTTGTCTTCTCAGATTTAAGTGATTTAGTTCAAGACTTGACTGTAGGAGAAACTCTGGGAAGAAGTGACCATAACATAGTGAGATTCAAGGCACAGGTATCAGGGACAATCAAGGATAATTTGGCAAAGATTCCAAATTTTAACAGGGCAGACTTTGCCTGCATGAGAGAGGCTTTAAGTGCCATAAAATGGGAAGAAGAATTCTTTGATTTGAATGCCTGTGAAATGTGGGAAAAGTTCAAATCCTACTTGAGGGAAATTCAGATTAGACATGTCCCCAAAAGCAAAGGCGCAAAGAAGGGTAGGAAAGCCAGCATGGCTTACACCAGATGTGATGAAAGCAATTAAGGCTAAGAAAGGTGCATTTAGAGTATTTAAGGAGGCTTCAAATATCGTAAATCTAAGGTCGTATCAAAAATCTAGAGACGCTGTGAAGCAGAAAATCAGAGCAGCAAAGCGAGCAAAAGAATTGGATTTGGCTAGGAACTGTAATGGGGACAGTAAAAAGTTCTTTAGTTTCTACAAGCTAAGTAAAGTTTCAAGCACAATTGGTCCACTGGATGTAAATGGGACTATATTGAGTGAGGATAGTGAGATGGTTGAGGAGCTGAGCAAGCAGTTTAAATCAGTGTTTACAGTGGAGGATGTGACTAATCTGCCAACCGTGAACCACGGTTCGGTGACAGGTGATCAGATACACGATGTTGATTTCATTGATAGTGATATTGTTTTTAATTATATCAGAAAAATAAAGACAAACAAGGCAGCAGGACCCGATGGAATTTATGCTAGGGTATTGCGGGAAGCTGAAAAGGAAGTGGCAATTCCACTTAGTATAATATTTTGTAGATCAGTTTCGCAAAATGAAATTCCAACAGATTGGAAAAGGGCAAATGTAGTTCCTATTTTCAAGAAAGGAGAAAGAGGGAAAGTTGAAAACTATAGGCCAGTAAGCCTCACATCCCTAGTCTGCAAGGTACTCGAATCAATTATCAAGGATAGAATAGTTAGTTTTCTGGAAGGAAACAGATTGATTCAAGATACTCAACATGGGTTTAGAAAAGGGCGATCGTGCCTCACAAATCTCTTGGACTTTTTGAATTTTGCTACAGAACAATTTGATCAGGGAAATCAGGTTGATGTAGCATATCTTGACTTTAGTAAGAGTAGCCTATTGACAAGGTACCCCATAAACGGTTAATGATGCAGCTTCAGGTCCATGGTATTGCAGGTAGCATCCTAAAATGGATAGAGTTGTGGCTTTTAGATAGACAGCAGAGAGTGATGCTAAATGGTACAAAGTCATCATGGCAAAATGTTCTTAGTGGAGTCCCCCAGGGGTCGGTACTGGGGCCACTATTGTTCATTATATATGTGAATAGCATTGAATGTGGCCTAAGCAGTAAGGTTTTAAAATTTGCGGATGATTTGAAGATCTTTAGGGCAATAACAGGGCAAAATGAGCAGGTTTTGCTGCAGAAAGACTTAGACGAGCTAGTGAAGTGGTCTGAAAAATGGCAAATGAAGTTTAATTTTGATAAGTGCAAAGTCATGCATGTAGGTAGGCAGCATATGAAGGCTCCATACTTGATGGGTGGCCAAGTACTATCCGTGACTCAGCAGGAGAAGGACTTAGGTGTTATTTTGAACACAAAATTGGGGGCATCAGAACAGACCAAAGAAGCCAGGAAGAAGGCACTAAGAATGCTTGGGGCAATACAGAGGAATGTGTCATACAAAAGTGAGGAGGTCATCAGGAAGCTTTACTGTGCATATGTCAGGCCACATTTGGAATACTGTGTCCAAGCTTGGTCTCCTAGTTATGAGAAAGATTGTTGGCTTTTAGAGAGAGTACAAAGGAGGGCAACAAAAATGGTTAATGGTATAGGCAACCTGGAATATGAGGAAAGACTGAAGAAATTGAACATGTTTTCACTTAGATATAGAAGGCTGAGAGGAGATCTCATCGAGGTTTTTAAATTTGTTCATGGTCAGGAACAGGGATATCTCAGGGAAATGTTTGAATTTAACAGAAATGATGCAATTAGAGGTCATCAATTCAAAATTAAAGTTAATCACAGCAGGACAAGGTTAAGACAGTCTTTCTTCACCAACAGGGTAGTAGAACACTGGAACCAGCTGCCAGGAACCATTGTCAGTAGCAACACACTGAACATCTTTAAAAACGGCATAGACAATCATTATAAGAATAGGGGGATTGTTTTTCTGTATTCCAGGGAAGGTTGATCGACAGGGAGGAGTGGGAGTTGGCAGGAGTTTGTAATTGTTGACTGTGTTATGAAATAGCAAGTGAGTCTCTTATTAAGTCTAAATGCTTTATAACTTTATATAGGGTGTACCTAGCAGTGGATTCAGCACCTTCCTTCGGGATGTGATACTGATGAGATTGTCTATGGTAGCACAATGGGTATGATGGGAGGAGTTTGTAATTGTTGAGTGTATTATGCAATAGCAAGTGAGTCTCTTATTAAGTCTGAACGCTTTATGAATTTCTGTGGGATGTGCCTAGCAGTGGATTCGGCACCTTCCTTCGGGATGTGATGCTGATGAGGTTGTCTATGGTGGCACGATGGGTGTGATGGGAGGAGCTTGTGATTATTGAGGGTATTAGGCGGTAGCAAGTGAGTGGTGTTAGATGGGCTGGGATATATAGCTTCCTAGGAACTTGGGATAAGGGATTGATTGGGGTGGGAGTATGTACATTCTAGTACCTTTTCTAGATAGGCTTAACCCAGATGGGCCCCTGTGGCTCTTATTAAGCCTTAATACTTTATGACTTTATGACCATATCATTACCACTTCACTACAGCTGCCACCATATCACTACCACATCATCACAATGTCGCACCTTTACCTCATCGTGTCAATACGCCATCATGTTATCACACCGTCACATCACCACACCAACACATCTTCATGGCATCACCCTAATATTTGCTGCATCTTTTGGCAGAATGTACCGAGCGAGACAAGTTGTGTGCTGCGCAGAACGCACAAAATGTATGCGTGTTGTTCCCATTTAGCCTTGCATTGGCTTGGTGTTTGGTGTTTGGTATTTGTATCACGGTCACGCTGGGAGACTGTGGTCATTTCGAGACTAGTGGACGAACGAGATGGAGAAAGTAGTATAGAGAAGTTAGTTTGTTTAAGGCGTGAGGCTGGGCAGTATTAGTGGGCACAGTAATCATTTTTCATCACGTTCGCCAATGTTGGCTTTGTCTTATTCTTGTTCTTGTTCTCGGTCGCCACCCAACATCCATCTGCGAGTTGCGCACACGTCGCGTTTCTCCGTCCACCTTCTTACTGTGGTCTCGACTGATGTTTCGGTAATGATCACTGGTCATCGATCGCCCGTGATGTGTTGTGTCATCACTGCATGATGACACAGATGTTCCTGGGATGTCTCTCAGTACTGGGCATAGGTCATGTTCTGATGTCTTGCACTGTTGTGCCTTACAAGTGTGCTGGCTACCGTGCATTTGTATACTACTGTACTACTTTCTACTTTTTTTTACTGATGTGCACAGGGAGCATCCTGGCGTTTTTCACTACTGTGCACGGAACGCTCCCATTTTTCCCGCTACACAGATGTCCTTCAAGTGGCTCACTATCGTGCACAGGTAGTGATCTGACATGTCGCCGCTATGCACCAATGCCACGCCGACGGGTTTCACTGCTGTGCGCAGATTTGGAGGCGAGAGCGGTCCGGAGAATGAGCTCACTCAGCACTCTGAGTGTAACGGAGACTACACGACCGTGTGCTGCTTGGACCCCGAGGTACGTGGGGACGAGGCGATCTGGCGGGTGGCGTTGGGCTCGTCCAGCAAAACCGCAGTACGACACAGCAGGCGGAGTCTGCGGACGTCGTGGCTGCAGGTCTCTTGCGAATGGATTGTCGTCAAAGGCGCAGCCAAGGCCCCCCCACCACCACCACACCCCCACCGCAGCACCAAAAATCCATTACATCAAACGAGAAATGTTGAAATTGTCAACACCCAAAGCACTCAATTGTCGGCGCGCTGCTCGCGCCGAGAGCTTTCTCTGTTCCATCACAACTTCGGTGGTACGCCCCCCCCCCTTAGAGAATCCTGGCTGCGCCACTGACTGCCGTCGCCGTCCGTATTTCTTCGGTCTGTTGCTGGGTACCTGCCGATCTCTTGTTACACGAGCTCTGGCGGATGGGCGATCGCCACACCATCTGGTGGGGCGCCGGTCAATCTGATACCACCTACCAGATCGCGAATCGGACATTTTAGAAAGGTGGAAGAAAACGGGCGTGCTGCGGTTGACGAGTTCTTTCCAATAGGTTTCTGTTTGCTTAAAATTTCCATCAGCTGGTTATCTTCCAACTTATTTCAAATAATGTTCGATGAGTTCTGACATTTTATTTTTCAGGAGCCAGTAATTGGTTTGCATTCGGTCCTCATAAAAGACCTCAAACGTATTCTCCAATTTATTGCCAATCTATTTGCACCCCACAATACAAGTTTTGATGCACCTATCATGGGTTACGTCAGGTCAGGTCAGGTTAATATAGTGACCCCACTTTCCGCATACTGAAAATGCACCCACATATTATAATTAATTTTGCTCTGGGTGCTGACTTCGAATTAAATGGGAATGTATACACAAGTGGTCTAAGCACCCCAAAACGTCACTAGATGTCACTTGAGGTCAACTGAGATCAGTGACCTTGACAAGTAAAATGCATGTTGAAATATATGTGGCCTAACGCGGAGATGTCTTTGACATGCAATGGCGGTCATCTGGTCCCCTACGATATCTGGTCCCCTGGGTAAATGATTATATAATGGAGTTGAATCTCGGTAGCACCTCCAAAAACTGCACTTCCCAGAGACTGCGCTCCTCAGAAACAGTGCATTGTTTCTGAAAAGCGCAGTCTCTGGGAAGCCTGGGAAGTTGGTCTCACCTTGGGAAGCCTGGGAAGTTGGTCTCACCAATGATGAGTGCATTGACCTTTAATGATATCCAGATGTCAAGATGAGCCTACCGCCAAATGATTTGCTCATCAATTTGCCATAGCAATGCGAATTTGCCATTCCTAGCCCAGCATGCCGTTTTCCAGCTATTTTGGAAGTACTTCATGGGAGTGAATTTGACCTCGCCACACCCCCACCCATCACGCCCGAGCACGTGTAAATGGTCACACAATTAAATAGCTTCCATTTGGATTCGAGGGACATGATTTCACATGCTCAGTGCAGTATGCGCGGTGGTTTCGGCTGCAGCGTCGTGTAAGGCTCTTTGCGTTTTTTTCTGCAAATGCTACATTGGCAACGCAATCAAGAATACCAGTATAGAAACTTGTCCTGTGACCGTTTTATCGCCAGCTGCTCAGGTTTTCTCGCCCGCTGCTAACGTTAACGTTAACGTTTTAACGTTAACGTTTTAACGTTAACGTTTTAACGTTAACGTTTCCCCGACCGCGTCTGCTAGCCCTGCAAGTATGAACAAAAAGGCTGGGATTGCATTAAAAATAAACGTGCATTTTGCAATGAACGTGCGTATCGCAATGCACAATTTTTTTACCTGACTCATTTTTGGATGTGCCAGTTATAATCGCCGAATAAAGCAATGTATGCCAAGCAACAGAACATGAACTAGGTTGAAAGTTCAAGCGGCCTTAGTTTCCCTTGTCTTCGCTTCACCTTCACCTTTTCAGTGTTGCTTCCCTCTCCTGCATTACATTGCAGCAGCCTAATTATCCTCCCCCTCTCCGGCTCAACCAAAGACCCAATTCAGAGGTAAAGTCATCCCCTCAGTATGCCAAAGTAAACCTCCCCCCCCTATATACACACCCCGCTCAGCGAAGTTTCCCGTTAGAGGCGCCCCTCCGAGGAAATGTGCCCCCCCCTGCGCCCAATGAAAATTCCTGGATCCTCCCCTTCTTCCCACTATCAAAGCGGAGGGATACACCGGCCGAAGTAGTCTCGACGCTTCCTACCGGTACAGCAGCAGGTACAGCATCACATCCCCATCCCAGTCCCTTCCTCCGCCCAGGCACAGCATCACATCCCCATCCCAGTCCCTTCCTCCGCCCAGGCACAGCATCACATCCCCATCCCAGTCCCTTCCTCCGCCCAGTCCATATCAGCAGCATATCAGGAGCAGAACATTAGCAATCAGGAGGATCAGGAGCAGGACCTCAGCAGCATAGCAGTAGCGTATCAGCAGTATACCAGTAACGGTATGTCAACAGTATATCAGCGGTATGCCAGCAACAGTATCAGCAGCGGCAGATCAGCAGTATGTCAACAACAGTATATCCGCAGTATATCCGCGGTACATCAGCAGTATATCCGCAGTATGTCAGCGGTACATCAGCAGTATATCCGCAGTATGTCCGCGGTACATTAGCAGCACATCAGGCATGGGATATTAACAGCACATCAGAGGCAGATCGGCAGTATATGAGTACCATATCAGGAGCAGAACATTGGCGGCATGGCGGTAGCATATCAGCATTATATCAGCAACGGTTTATCAGCAGCATGTAAGTGGTATATCAGCAGCAGCGTATCATCTCCAGTATATCAGCAGCAAATCAGTAGCAGGACATCAGCACTATATCAGCATCACATCACCAGCAACATCTGAACAGCATATCAGTAGTACATCAGCAGCGGCATGCGAGCAGTATATCGGTGGCAGTATATCAGCAGCAGAATTTGATCAGCATATCAGTGGTATATCAATAGCAGAATATCAGCGGTATATCAGTTGCAGTACGCGAGCGGTATATCAGAGCTGTATATCAGCGGTATCAGTAGCGGTATACCTGATGTATATCAGTATCAATATATGGGCGGTATATCAGAAACAGTATATCAGCGATATTCCTTTAATTGTGAGAAGAAATGGATGATTTCCTTGCCTGCCATGATTGAAAGTAAAATAAGGTGAAACGTTTTGGCCCACATTGACAAGGAATGCTGTGCTTTTAATTCCAAATTAGATATATTAGATCTCAAACTTTTCGATCATGGATCATTTTCAAGAGTAACCTTTACTCTTGAAAATGATCCATGATCGAAATGTTTGAGATTTAATATATCTTTTCTGTATTAAAAGCACAGCATTCCTTGTCAATGTGGGGCAAAACGTTGCACCTTATTTTACTTTCAATCATATCAGCGATATATCGAACAGCGGACTGACCGTTTTCGCAGCATCCGCCGCTCGTGGGGCCGAACAAAGGCGGTCTCGAAGTCGTGCCCACCCCCTCGCCCGACTACCAGCCCACATGTGGCCGTCGCAACGCCTTGGGAATCAACGCTCGCATTGTCGGTCAGTATACTGCAGAGAGGTGCGGCAGAGCTACTCTCCAAAGGTTGTGAGATCGAAGCGCACCGGCGGCATGGTGAGCGAACGCAAACGGAGGAATCACTGCGAAAGAAGAAAAGCGTTGTTGCTGTTTTGCTGTTTTTCCTTGCGTTGGATTCCGGTGCCGTCTTGCGCCATTTTAGGCGCCATCTTGCGCCATTTCAGCCCGTTGTCATAGTCGGAACCCGATATCTCGCTGGTGGGGGCTCGGCGAATGTTTCGCTGGGTAAACCAATTGCTAAATATACGTAAAATAGCCCTCACCTTGCAGGGAGCGGGTTGATGCACTCCCGCCCTCTACCACTAGAGTATGCCCGCGTGGCCCATAGCCCACCGGGTCTGTGCCAGGCCGGGCCAGCACGGATCGTCGCCGTGCCATTTCAGGGGACATTGACAGTCGCCGTGCCATTTCAGGGGACATTGATAGTCGCCGTGCCATTTCAGGGGACATTGACAGTCGCCGTGCCATTTCAGGGGGACATTGACAGTCGCCGTGCCATTTCAGGTTAAGTGCCGTGCCATTTCAGGGGGCGTTGACAGTGGCCGTGCCATTTCAGGGCTGCCCGAGAACGAGTCGCAGTTCGGCGAGATCCCCTGGATGGCGGCCGTGCTGCGGACCGACGGTGACACGCTGGTGTTTGTCTGCGGAGCGTCCCTCATCCACCCTCGGGTAACTCATTCCTGATCCTCACAAAGGGCAACCATCCATTATCCTCACAAAGGGTAACTCATCCATGATCCTCTCCAAGGGTAACTTATCCCTCATCCACCCTCGGATACCTCATCCCTCATTCGCCCTCTGATTCCTTATTCCTCATCCAGCCTCGGGTTGCTCGCCCCTCATCTGTGCGGGTAGCTAAGCCCTCGCCGGCTCCGGTCTGGATGCGTCGAGGAGAAAGTTTAACTGTGCTTGTTGCGTTTGTTTATTCCTCTCCTCTCGTAAGTTTGTCTTCAACAGAGGAGATATTCGTAATTCTATCGAACTTTGAAGTTGTTTAGGTTATATTTTCAAAGAGGCACTTGCAATCAGCATTTGCATCGTGCACTCTCCAACGATTGAGAGTGGTGCGATGGCGTTGGCAAAAGAGGCGCTGCGCCTACTGCATGTTCCATGTCCCCTTTGCGGTTTGTGCTGCCACCTATATCACGGCGTGACTCTAGTTCGCATGCTCGTCACCAGATGCTTGTAACGGCGGCACACTGCGTGTATGAGTACCAGCAAGGCGGTCTGCTGGTGCGTCTCGGCGAATGGGACACCCAGCACACCACCGAGTTCTACCCTCACCTGGACGCAGATGTCTACAGGGTGGTGGTCCACGAGCACTACAAGCACGCGCGGGGCAATCTGCACAACGACGTGGCGCTGCTCATTCTGCCGAGTGACGTGCCTCTGCAGGTGATGGCCGGCACACGGGTACTAGTCTCGTCATGAGTGACACCCCGGGGAAGGCGAGGGTGAGGAGGAAGCCTCTGCTCGAAGAAAGCTTGACATTAGAACATTTGGTGTGCGCTAGATACTCTGGGCCGAACATTTGTCGTGAATCTGTCCGCCAACCACGGTCAGTGTTTACTCTCCTCCCCCAACATTGGGGTGTGGGAACATAGACGTCCTCAGTGCCATTCGGTTAATATTGCACTTAGGAATGTTGTATAGAAAGTGAACACTTAATTATATATCCTGAACCATCTTTATCCAGCTGATCGCATGATTCTAACAATACCGGAGCATCTGCGCCAAGCCGCACGCTGTTTGCCAGAACCACGAGCTGCTGCCTCTGACACGCGTCGGTCTGACGTGAACAGGAGCACATCGACACGATCTGTCTCCCGGACCCGTCGGCGCCTCCCGTGCCTGGCTCCAGCTGCATCACCACCGGCTGGGGAAAGGACAGCTTCGAAGAGGGCTCCTTCCAACTGGTGCTGAAAAAAGTATCCCTGCCGTTGGTGGACCACGCCACATGCCAGGTGAGTGGTCCGACCCGGGTCGGACCAGGTGAGTGGTCCGACCCGGGCGGAGACCATGTGAGTGGTCCGACCCGGGCGGAGACCATGTGAGTGGTCCGACCCGGGCGGAGACCATGTGAGTGGTCCGACCCGGGCGGAGACCAGGTGAGTGGTCCGACCCGGGTGGAGACCAGGTGAGTCAGATACCATTGTCGAGCCAGTGCGACATTGCAGATCTCGCAGGCCAGATGTTGGTCGACAGAGTCACAGATGTGTCGATGTCAGGTCATCAACAAATTGACTGCAGCAATGACATAAGCTATGGTTTCGAATCGGTAGTTTTCAGTCTAGAGAGGTACAACTATTACGAACAAAGCATAGTGCGACAGGTCACGATGATCCAAAGAGGAATGCATGCACTGACCTGGATTACGTTATTGCTGCATAAGCATAGGCATTCATAAGCAAATTAGCATTCATGAAAAGCATAGCATATGCACAGCCTAATGGCATATCGAGCTTTGTAGCATTTTAGTTGTATCATACGTCGAGGGTCCCGCAAGTGCCACTGCCGCAGCCGTGCAATTCAAACTGAATTCCACTGCAGCGCTGCATGGCGGACGCAGTCGATGCACCCACAAACCCAAATAACCAAAATATCCAACAATTCCACTGCAGCGATTGCTAGCGTTAGGTAGCGATTAGGAGCGGTACACCTATCAGGCAGTCACTAACCACCTGCGGTGACTTCTGCATGTTCCAATACAATGGCATACGGCGCTTTCCTATCTGTAGCCTTTAATGCTCGGTGATGATTTCGTCCCATTAATTTAATCTTGCAGCATTCTCTCATGTATACCCCAAGTTATGTTGTGTGTGGCGGTGCAGTTATTCTGCGATGTGTTTACCAGATATAAACCAATAGAGATCGATGAGGTGTGTACACAGTATCCTGGAACTCATGTTTCGTAAAGTGGGGGGTAGCAGGCAGGGACGTTAAGGCCTGATGACGTCAAATAATTTGACAATGTGATAGGAAAATTGCGTGCAAGGTTGATATTGACTAACGCGTTATCTCCAACCGAGATCAGGAGGGCACAGATGCCAGGAATCGACCATAGTAAAAAAGCAACGGCTACCACAGCTGCATGCTGCAACAGCTACCACAGGTGCATGCTGCATAACTGCATGACCACATTTCCTTCGCCCACGAGTCAAAGCAAGTCCCTGATCGGTGGCGTTCAGACCACATAGACTCCTGGAATGCCACTGATAGCGTGCTCAAGCCGGCATTGAGACACACTCGGCTGTGGCGGCATCTCTGCCGATGCTACACAACCCGATGCTACACAGCCACGATGCTACACAACCCCATGCTACACAATCCGATGCTACACAACCTCGATGCTGCACAACCTCGATGCCACACAACCCGATGCTACACAACCCGATGCTACACAGCCACGATGCTACACAGCCACGATGCTACACATTTACAATGCTACACAGTCCGATGTTACACAACCACGATTTATTGCCACACAACCACGATTTATTCCCACACAACCACGATTTATTGCCACACAGCCACTATTTGATGCTACACACGACGATGCTACACAGCCGCTATGCTACACAGCCACGATTTATTGCCACACAGCCACTATTTGACGCTACGCACAACGATTCTACACCGCCACGATGCTACACAACAACGATGCTACACAGCCACGATTTGATGCTACACAGCCACAATTTTGTGCTGCACAGACACGATTTGCATACGACCCGTACCTAACCCATTTGGTTGTATGACCAGATGCGGTGCCGAGTCCACCCTGGTGACGCGACCAGCTTGGACCCCCCCCCTTGACCTTCTCGCTCTCTGTGGTCAGGATCAGCTGCGGCACACCCGGCTGGGTCGGCGATTCCGTCTGCACGGCAGCTTCACCTGTGCCGGAGGCAACGGCGAGGACGCCTGCACTGGTGACGGCGGCTCACCACTGGCCTGCCCTGACCCCCACAACCCCGACAGGTGCGTACTCCGTCTCCAACAGCCCCGACAGATGCGTGGCCTGTCTCCAACAACCTGGACGGTTGCGTAGCCCGACCCAAACCAGAGCAGGACCAGGTAGCAGGACCAGGTAGCAGGACCAGGTAGCAGAATCAGGTATCAGGACCAGGTAGCAGGATCAGGTAGCAGGATCAGGTAGCAGGACCAGGTAGCAGGATCAGGTAGCAGGACCAGGTAGCAGGACCAGGTAGCAGGACCAGGTAGCAGGACCAGGTAGCAGGGCCAGGTAGCAGGACCAGGTAGCAGGATCAGGTAGCAGGACAAGATAGCAGGACAAGATAGCAGGACAAGATAGCAGGACAAGGTAGCAGGACAAGGTAGCAGGACAAGGTAGCAGGACAAGGTAGCAGGACAAGGTAGCAGGACAAGGTAGCAGGAAAAGGTAGCAGGACAAGGTAGCAGGACCAGGTAGTAGGACAAGGTAGCCGATCATGTGTCTGACGTACGTCTTGCTCTGTCTCACCAGGTACGTCCTGGGCGGCATCGTCAGCTGGGGCATCGGCTGCGGGACCATCGGCGTTCCGGGCGTCTACGTGAACGTTGCCTACTTCACCGAATGGATCAACGAGGCGTTGGCGCGGGAACTGCTGAAGTGAGAAGTGTAGTGGAAGAGAGTGCAGCAGCTCGTGTGGAGGTTTACCGGGTGACGATGTGACTGCAGTCGTGCGGGCTCATCGTACGGCTCCATGTTCGCTTATCGGGTTTAACGGGATCTAATGGCGCATATCTTGAGCGGGCAGGCCCGACGTTTATGGGTATCGAAGTATTGTAGCCGTTTTGCATAATCTTTCCACGCAATTTTAAAGGTTTAGATGTGTAGCTGTGTGTGCATATACCTTCACCGAATTCGCTACTTGTTTGTTTTTCAGCAATGGGCATTTGCGCTGCACCGGGAAAAAGGTATCTTTCCCGCGTCATACTTGTATTTCCAATACAGCGTGAGGACGATTCGCACACGAAGCATACGTCTACTGAAGCATATTGCTGGGACCAACTTGCTCTGCTCTAACCACCACGCCACGAGCAGATTGCAAAATCTCTGGGTGGTAAAATTACCATAGCTGGAAAACCTTCAGGCTTGTCCGCAGAAGGGGTAAGCAGATTGTTTGCATTAATGCAAATTGAGACTCAAAAGATAATGCAGTGCTCAAGAACGGAAGGAGAGTTGCGCCTCGTCCCCTCTCCCTCTCCCCACAAGCTATTCGCAGCGGACAAATAACTAATCTGGTCACACAAAAGCCGTTGTACGATATTTGTAGTCGGCTCGACTTTGCTGAGCTTCGGAGCCCTACCAGCCTCTTCCTAATTCGATGCGATATCTAGTGATTTTCAGTACAGGTAAACGGAGTTATGCATTTGCAGAGGACGATCCTCGGCTTTTGCTCAACCTCTCGCGAATCACAACTGCTAAAAGCGGCTGCCGTGCTCAGCGGACGTCTGCACACCGTCCAAAGGCACCGTCGCCACGTCGCCTCATTCCACCACTCGTCTCCGCCCTCCGAACTCTCCGCACCTCCCGTCTTCACCTCTCGTCTTCACCTCTCGTCTTCACCTCTCGTCTTCACCTCTCGTCTTCACCTCTCGTCTTCACCTCTCGTCTTCACCTCTCGTCTTCACCTCTCGTCTTCACCTCCCGTCTTCACCTCCCGTCTCCGCCTTGGCCTCCGGCACGGCTCCTCTTTCCTCGTCTTCGTCCTCCTCTTCGAAGCCGACCGCGCCGTCACCGGCGTCTTCTGTGTCTGCGGTTTCTTCTGTGTCGGTGGCTTCCTCTGTGTTAACTGCGTCCTCTGTGTCAGCGGCGTCCTCTGTGTCAGCGGCGTCCTCTGTGTCAGCGGCGTCCTCTGTGTCAGCGGCGTCCTCTGTGTCGGCGGCGTCTTTTGTGTCGGCGGCTGTGTTGGTGGTTTTCGAGCTAGCAGTGGTGGCAGCGTCTTCGTCGTCGTCGGTGGTGGTCGCGAGGCTGGTCTGGGGCTGGTCGGGAGTCGTTGCGGGTGGCTGGACTTCGGTGGCCACACCACTGCTCGACTGCGAGATGGAGCTGGAAGCAGGCGGTGGTGATCACGTGCCAAGCGCGAGGTACAGGGCCGAAGCCAAGAGGGGCACAGGGGGAACTGAAAGCAGCTGGTGGTGATTAACCTTCGTCGGACCGGAGGGGGATGGGCTCTTGAAATCCCAGTCTAACTTCCAGTATGCTCGTGCTAGGATGAAATGCAGAATACCGTGTGAAAGCTTTGGTCATAAAGAGCACCCGAAAAAAAAACACTAATACTGAAAAAATACTAAAATACTAAATAAAATATATAATATATAAAATAATATAACATATAAAACTTATAATATAATAATAAATAAAATACTAAAAAATACCTGATATTTTGTTTTTACTGATGAGGTCACCAGAGGTGGAATTATGTTAGCAAATCGTTCCTGAATGTTATTTTTGATTTATATCCTGAATATTATATATATATATGTGTATATATTGGGTCCATCTAGCAGGACCATTTAAGCAAAATATGCGCATTTGATTGACATCCGAAAATTCGATGGTAAGGTCACGTCACGCCAAGTGGCCATCACAAGTACGGTCAAGTTTAAATGCGTCCGGAACCTGACTTTAGTGAAGTATAAAGTTGTGCTCCAAGAAAAACCGATATGATACTGAAACATATCTGCAGACCCTCCAGCTTCTGACCTCGTGCTGTGACCTCAAGTTACACTGGAACAATGCACAAATCGATCAACCGATGTATTCAGCCTTCACCTACATGTGCACTGCTTGGGAAGTAATGCGAAAGAAAGTTGCAATCAGGTCAAATCAGGTCAGTTTGCATGGGGTCAATCCATCTCGGGTCATTTGTTTGTCATCCATTCGCACGACTTAGGCGAAGTTGTGGACGAGTGGTCTAGGGGTAAGATGCTCGTCTCACAATCGAAAGGTTGTGGGTTCGAGTCTCACCTGTCGCTACTCTTCGCCCGCGACCAATCGGCGTGAGAGATTGCCGACGCTACATGACTCAACGGTCGACGTGTCGCACAACCAATAACCAACCAACTTAGGCGATGTTGAAACTGAAATCAGATATCACTTCGCGAAGAGCTGCAACGGTCTGTATCGGATGGCATTGTGTGGAATATACATTATATGTGAGTTGACCCCAAGCCATTGACCTGTGACACAAAAATTAACTCAAAATGTTCATTTCATGTCCTTTATCATTTTCGGTGTGACAAATTACCCCAGATTGAATTTACGCCCATAATTAGCATGTCCAGAGAGGAGTTTCTTCGTTACGATGAAAGGACAGCATTCTCTGCGTATGGTGCTTGTATGTTGTAACTACTCTGATTGGCGGCACTTTGGATGTTTTGCAACATCACTCTTTTCGACTCGCTCCAGGTCAATGACCTTTGGTGATCGGAGTCTGAATGGCTACAAAATAAACAAATAAGATCCATAATCAGGAACTGAAAATTTGATGTCTGCATGTACTCGTTCGGCTGCTATCGTGGAAGAACCCGAGGTGCTCTCTAAAGCCCCGCCCCCGCCCCCTCCCCCGCCCCCACCCCCGGCCCGGCAAAGGTTAAGTGCTCATTGCGAGGAACAGGGCGGAGCTAAGGGTGTCACAGGGGCATGTGCGTACTCTCCCACCCAAGACGATGTCGTTCAGCCCTGGACGGAAAAGACTCTCCTCCGGGATGCTTGAATGCACTCCCTGCCCTCCCCTCCCCTCCCCGCTCAAAAAGTCGTGCTCAGTGCATGCTTGGTCATGAATATAAAGTGCCGTAAAGAAGACGCCGATAAGTTATAAGTTGTTGTTATAAGTTGATAAGTTGCTGTTCCAAGTCAGGGATTTTCGTAAACTCGTCGCATTATGACTCAAAAGCCAAAACATGAGATGTTCCACGATATCAAAAATAATTTTTGCTCAGGTTAACATGCTGCCATTGACTCCACCGCCCAAGTGGTAATGCTGCGCAGAAAACCGGAGATAAGGCGATGCCATGCAGATTAGCAACAGGAGCATTCCGTACAGCACAAACATCAGGCGGATCATCGGTGTGTTGTCGTTTTCCTTTCTGGTGGTGGAGACAGATCAAAGCCGATAGGGAGAAGTCGACCGACGTACGCACATCCAATCAACACAAGCAAAACTCTCGTCGTCCACAAAAAAAACATGAGTGGACTTTGCAGTATTGCGGCGACCTATCGAGGCATACAATCCATACCATACACATGATATTGTGTATGGTCTGGTATATAGAATACATACACGCACACACACACACACACACACACACACACACACACATATATATATATATATATATATATATATATATATATATATATATATATATATATATATATATACATATAGTGTGTGTGTATGTGTGTGTGTGTTTTAGATGTAGGAAATGCATAATGCGTAGCAACAAAAATGCAAAAGGATTTGTACATCATTAAGGGCGACATCAAGTGCTGCTGAAGATATTCAGCCCGCGGAAAGATGATGATAGGCTTTGCTTCAAAGTTGAGCAGAGTGGCTTCGCTTACGCCAAACCAACCAGCAATTAAGCCACTGAGAACCACGGTGATGCCGGATGGTCCATCCATGGGAACCTGAAAATGCATACAGGTTAGTCTAGTCTAGCAAACGAGACGGACGGACAGACGACCACACTACGCACTACGCTACAAACGATGCATCTATCTTTTCTACAGGACGCAGTCACAGAAGCAGCCAGCGTGAAGCACTGCTAGCGCTCCATACACATCAGACAATGTTGCTTTGCATTCTTGCATTGTGCTCCCCATAATGTTTGGATTCGCCCACCCGGCAGTTACATCGCTGCGCCCCATACGGGTGGCACCCGATCGAACGCCGTTCGACGCATTGCATAATATAAATCATCCGATGGATATAAGCTTTTGTCTCAAAATATCACATTGGTATAAATTATCATCTCAAATTACCGTACTCATGCAAATGAACATGTCAACTTATGTACGGAAAATATAGTCAACTTAAATGGCTCGATAGATATGCTGATTTGGCACCAATGGAGCACGTGATGCAAGTAAGGGAAGGAAAAAAATTGAGCGAATATGAAGGCTTCTCGGAAAAGCGTTACGATGGCGCCGTGTTCGTAATGGCATCATGGGTCTAAGGTCACTCGTAATGGCATCATGGGTATAAGGCCACTCGTAATGGCATCATGGGTATAAGGCCACTCGCAATGGCATCATAGATCTTAGGCTACTCGTAATGACATATGTCTAAGGCCACTCCTAATGGCATCATAGGTCTCATGCTACTCGTAATGGCACCAAAGGTCTAAGTCCACTCGTAATGGCATCATAGATATAAGGTCACTCGCATTGGCATCATAGGTGTCGGGTCACTCGCAATGGCATCATAGATTTCAGGCTACTCGTAATGACATAGGTCTGAAGCCACTCCTAATGGCATCATAGGTATAAGGCCACTCGTAATGACATCATAGGTCTAAGGCTACTTGTAATGATATTTTAGGTCTAAGGCCACTCGTAATGCCATCATAGGTCTAAAGCCACTCGTAATGATATCTTAGGTTTAAGGCTACTCGTAATGACATCATAGGTCTAAGGCCACTCCTAATGGCATCATAGGTATAAGGCCACTCGTAATGCCATCATAGGTCTAAGGCCACTTGTAATGATATCTTGGGTTTAAGGCCACTCGTAATGGCATCATAGATCTCGGGCTACTCTTAATGACATCATCGGTCTAAGGCCACTCCTAATGACATCATAGGTCTATGGCCACTCGTAGTAGCATCGTGGGTCTAAGGCCACTCGTAATGACATCAGTTAGAACTGGAGTGCCCGGCCGAGTGGCTGACACCAAGTTGCCGTTCCGGTCAGGCTGTTGCCATGGCGACGGGTCAGTCTGTCGTTGCCGTTGTTAGTTTAAGTTCAGCAGCAGCGTTGGTGGCGACCCTGAACTGATAGCAGTCAGGGGCGGATACAGTGGCAGGGACACTGGGGGCATTCCCCATGGAAATGTGGCTCTTCCCGCCGGAAATGGCGCCCCTTCAGGAAGTGTCCCTTCACCCGCCCCCACCCGCTAAGCAAATTTGTCAGCCAATGACTGGGGCGAAAGCGCCTTCGGCACACTTAACTGTACAATTCCCAACTCCCCATCCCCACCCCGCTCACCGAATTTTTCCCCGACGGCGCCCCCCCCCCCCTAGAGAATGTGCTCCATCCCCCTCCACGAGCATTCCTGGATCCGCCCCTGATTGCAGCCGGGCGACGTATGCAGCAGTGGTGGTCACCACATAAACAACGGCTACATTAAACAAACGCGGCGGCACGTGAATACGAGACCAAGTGAGGCGCACATACTGCCGCCAGCATAGCGCCGTGAACATAGCGCCGCCAGCATAGCGCCGTGAACATAGCGCCGTGAACACCGTAGATGGCGTACGGGAGCGGGTGTTGGTTAGTCATCTCGGCCTCGGCACCCATCGGCTGCCATGGCTATGCGGCGCCCACGGGAGCGGGTGTTGGTTAGTCATCTCAGCCTCGGCACCCATCGGCTGCCATGGCTGTGTGGCGCCCACGGGAGCGGGTGTTGGTTAGTCATCTCGGCCTCGGCACCCACGGCTGCCATGGCTATGTGGCGCCCACGGGAGTGGGTGTTGGTTAGTCATCTCGGCCTCGGCACCCATAGGCTGGCATGGCTATGTGGCGCCCACGGGAGTGGGTGTTGGTTAGTCATCTCGGCCTCGGCACCCATAGGCTGGCATGGCTATGTGGCGCCCACGGGAGCGGGTGTTGGTTAGTCATCTCGGCCTCGGCACCCATCGGCTGCCATGGCTATGTGGCGCCCACGGGAGTGGGTGTTGGTTAGTCATCTCGGCCTCGGCACCCATAGGCTGTCATAGCTATGTGGCGCCCACGGGAGTGGGTGTTGGTTAGTCATCTCGGCCTCGGCACCCATCGGCTGTCATGGCTATGTGCCGCCCACGGGAGCGGGTGTTGGTTAGTCATCTCGACCTCGGCACCCATCGGCTGCCATGGCTATGTGCCGCCCACGGGAGCGAATGAGCTGTGCCAATTGCAGAGCATGCGGATCAAATACGATGAAATTCAACACATCGGTACATCAAGCTCCCGATACGCAAGCGTGTTATATCACATCGAACAACACCACCAGCCCTTGTTTCACTTAGCGCTGGTCTGCATCTGAAGGACCCCAACCTCGTCAACCCTACTTCGACAAGTCTGGGGGATCAACATGACTACACAGACAGCAGCAGAAGTCGGAGAGTTGAGCGAACATCTGCAGCCATTACCTGGACGGCACGGGCTTATGTCTGTCGAAGCCGGAAGCGAACGCCTGCGACACGCTGGTGCCGCCGTCTGTGTCAGATGAGGTCAGAACGTTGGTGTAGCTGGGCAGTCCCAGCTGGCCCTTAGAGAACGCCGAGCCTGTCGGTCAGAGGTCGCAGGTCAGGTCATAGGTCCGGTCACAGGCCAGGCCACAGGTCAGCTCAACGTCAGGTCACAGGTCAGGTCACAGGTCAGGTAAAAGATCAGGTCGCAGGTCAGGTCACAGGTCAGGGCACAGGTCTTAGGTCAGGTCTCAGGTCAACGGTAGATGTGTTGCAATACCCAGCGGTAGAGTTGTGACAATACCCACCGGTAGAGTTGTGACAATACCCACCGGTAGAAGTGCGACAATACCCACCGGTAGAGGTGTGACAATACCCACCGGTAGAGGTGCGACAATACCCACCGGTAGAGGTGTGACAATACCCACCGGTAGAGGTGCGACGATACCCACCGGTAGAGGTGTGACAATACCCACCGGTAGAGGTGCGACAATACCCACCGGTAGAAGTGCGACAATACCCACCGGTAGAAGTGCGACAATACCCACCGGTAGAGGTGCGACAATGCCCACCGGTAGAGGTGTGGCAATACCCACCGGTAGAGGTGCGGCAATACCCACCGGTAGAGGTGTGACAATACCCACCGGTAGAGGTGTGACAATACCCACCGGTAGAGGTGCGCACCAGCCCCGTCCCGGTGGAGGTGACGGACTGTTGGTGCTGCTGTACACCAGAGGTGGAGTTGGTGCGCGTCTCCACCACTGTGGTGTCGGCATCACTGGTGATCCTGGTGCTGTGAGTAGTGTCGCCATCCTTACCGGCCAGCACAGTTCGGTGGACCGTGACCTGTGACAGAGGAGACAGTGGCTTGTGACAGAGGAGGCCTGGGCCTGTTCAGAGGAGATCGTGACCTGCGGCAGAGGAGACCGTGACCTGTGGCAGAGGAGTCCGTGATATGTGGCATAGAAGACTGAGTCCCAGGAATATGAGAGGTGATTTGAGGAATTAGAGACCATAGCCTGAGACAGGAGACTATGACCTGGTTAGCAGGAGACCGTGACCTGAATAAGGATATAATGAGTACTGAAGCAAAACACTGCGATCCGAGAGATAGATAGATAGATAGATAGATAGATAGATAGATAGATAGATAGATAGATAGATTTATAGATAGATAGATAGATAGATAGATAGATAGATAGATAGATAGATAGATAGATAGATAGATAGATAGATAGATAGATAGATAGATAGATAGATAGATAGATAGATAGATAGATAGATAGATAGATAGATAGATAGATAGATAGATAGAGAGAGAGAGAGAGAGAGAGAGAGAGGGGGGAGGGAGAGGGAGAGGGAGACACTCTAGTCTGAAGCGGAGGAAGCTCTGTTCTGAGACAGGGCGGAATTCCGGTCACAGAAAATGAATTGACATCCACACCCAACAATGGTTAACTTAAGGATCGTTATACCTATCCATGACAAATACTGTTTTTAAGATTCATAATGTAGCGTTGTATTTCATTTGTCACCAGTCGTGCGCACAAATTCATCCAGCTAAAAATATCAGCTTGAAAACATAATATGTGTCAAGGAGCATTTCCTTCCATAGTTTTCATTACTTTTCGCCACCTGTCAGACAAGCTGCAGACATTTGGCTGGCGTCCGGCAATGCCGTCACCACACAGGTACCTTGGTGCCCGTGTGGTGACGGTACCTTGGTGCCCGTGTGGTGACGGTACCTTGGTGCCTGTGTGGTGACGGTACCTTGGTGCCCGTGTGGTGACGGTACCTTGGTGCCCGTGTGGTGACGGTACCTTGGTGCCCGTGTGGTGACGGTACCTTGGTGCCCGTGTGGTGACGGTACCTTGGTGCCTGTGTGGTGACGGTACCTTGGTGCCCGTGTGGTGACGGTACCTTGCCGTTGGTGCCCGTGTGGTGACGGTACCTTTGGTGTCCCTGTGTGGTGACGGTACCTTGGTGCCCTGTGTGGTGACGGTACCTTGGTGCCTGTGTGCGTGGCTGGTGACCTTGGGTGTCCTGTGTGGTGACGGTACCTTGCCGTCGGCGCTGGTGGACAGCTGGGTGTCTTTGGTGACGTACGTGTGGTGACGGTACCTTGCCGTCGGCGCTGGTGGACAGCTGGGTGTCCCTGTGTGGTGACGGTACCTTGGAGCCTGTGTGGTGACGGTACCTTTGGTGCTCGTGTGGTGACGGTACCTTGCCGTCGGCGCTGGTGGACAGCTGGGTGTCCCTGTGTGGTGACGGTACCCTTGGGTACCTTGGTGCCCGTGTGGTGACGGTACCTTGCCGTCGGCGTTGGTAGACAGCTGGGTGTCCCTGTGTGGTGACGGTACCTTGGAGCCTGTGTGGTGACGGTACTTTGGTGCCCGTGTGGTGACGATACCTTGCCGTCGGCGTTGGTAGACAGCTGGGTGTCCCTTGGTGTCCCTGTGTGGTGACGATACCTTGGTGCCCGTGTGGTGACGATACCTTGCCGTCGGCGTTGGTGGACAGCTGGGTGTCCCTGTGTGGTGACGATACCTTGCCGTCGGCGCTGGTAGACAGCTGGGTGTCCTGTGTGGTGACGATACTGTCCCGTGTGGTGACGATACCTTGCCGTCGGCGTTGGTAGACAGCTGGGTGTCCCTGTGTGGTGACGATACTTGTGTCCTTGCCGTCGGCGTTGGTAGACAGCTGGGTGTCCTGTGTGGGGGTGAGTACCTTGGTGCCTGTGTGGTGACGATACCTTGCCGTCGGCGCTGGTGGACAGCTGGGTGTCCCTGTGTGGTGACGGTACCTTGGTGCCTGTGTGGTGACGATACCTTGCCGTCGGCGTTGGTAGACAGCTGGGTGTCCCTGTGTGGTGACGATACCTTGCCGTCGGCGTTGGTAGACAGCTGGGTGTCCCTGTGTGGTGACGATACCTTGCCGTCGGCGCTGGTGGACAGCTGGGTGTCCCTGTGTGGTGACGGTACCTTGCCGTCGGCGCTGGTGGACGACCTGGGTACTTGGTGCCTGTGTGGTGACGGTACCTTGCCGTCGGCGCTGGTGGACAGCTGGGTGTCCCTGTGTGTGGTGACGATACCTTGCCGTCGGCGCTGGTGGACAGCTGGGTGTCCCTGTGTGTGGTGACGGTACCTTGGTGCCCGTGTGGTGACGGTACCTTGCCGTCGGCGCTGGTGGACAGCTGGGTGTCCCTGTGTGGTGACGATACCTTGCCGTCGGCGCTGGTGGACAGCTGTCTGTGTGGTGACGTACCTTGGTGCCTGTGTGGTGACGGTATGTGACGATACCTTGCCGTCGGCGTTGGTAGACAGCTGGGGTCCCTGTGTGGTCGAGATACCTTGGTGCCCGTGTGGTGACGATACCTTGCCGTCGGCGTTGGTAGACAGCTGGGTGTCCCTGTGTGGTGACGATACCTTGCCGTCGGCGTGTGTGCCCGTGTGTGCCTGGTAGACAGCTGGGTGTCCCTGTGTGGTGACGGTACCTTGGTGCCCGTGTGGTGACGATACCTTGCCGTCGGCGCTGGTGGACAGCTTGTCCTGGGTGTCCCTGTGTGGTGACGATACCTTGCCGTCGGCGTTGGTAGACAGCTGGGTGTCCCTGTGTGGTGACGATACCTTGGTGCCTGTGTGGTGACGATACCTTGCCGTCGGCGCTGGTGGACAGCTGGGTGTCCCTGTGTGGTGACGGTACCTTGGTGCCTGTGTGGTGACGGTACCTTGCCGTCGGCGCTGGTGGACAGCTGGGTGTCCCTGTGTGGTGACGGTACCTTGGTGCCGTGTGGTGACGGTACCTTGCCGTCGGCGCTGGTGTGGGTGTCCCTGTGTGGTGACGGTACCTTGCCGTCGGCGCTGGTGGACCTCTTGAAGCTGGGTGTCCCTGTGTGGTGACGGTACCTTGCCGTCGGCGCTGGTGGACAGCTGGGTGTCCCTGTGTGGTGACGATACCTTGGTGCCCGTGTGGTGACGGTACCTTGCCGTCGGCGCTGGTGGACAGCTGGGTGCCCTGTGTGGTGACGATACCTTGGTGCCCGTGTGGTGACGGTACCTTGCCGTCGGCGCTGGTGGACAGCTGGGTTCCTGTGTGGTGACGATACCTTGCCGTCGGCGCTGGTGGACAGCTGGTGTCCCTGTGTGGTGACGATACTTGGTCGTGTGTGACGGTACCTTGCCGTCGGCGCTGGTGGACAGCTGGGTGTCCCTGTGTGGTGACGATACCTTGGTGCCTGTGTGGTGACGATACCTTGCCGTCGGCGCTGGTGGACAGCTGGGTGTCCCTGTGTGGTGACGATACCTTGCCGTCGGCGCTGGTGGACAGCTGGGTGTCCTGTGTGGTGACGATTTGACGGTACCTTGGTGCCCGTGTGGTGACGGTACCTTGCCGTCGGCGCTGGTGGACAGCTGGGTGTCCCTGTGTGGTGACGGTACCTTGCCGTCGCTGGTGGACCTGGTGTCCTGGTGTGACGTCTGGTCCTTGTGTTGAGGACCTTGCCGTCGGCGTTGGTAGACAGCTGGGTGTCCCTGTGTGGTCGACGGTACCTTGCCGTCGGCGCTGGTGGACAGCTGGGTGTCCTGTGTGGTGACGATACCTTGGTGCCCGTGTGGTGACGGTACCTTGTCGTCGGCGCTGGTGGACAGCTGGGTGTCCCTGTGTGGTGACGGTACCTTGTCGTCGGCGCTGGTGGACAGCTGGGTGTCCCTGTGTGGTGACGATACCTTGCCGTCGGCGTTGGTAGACAGCTGGGTGTCCCTGTGTGGTGACGATACCTTGCCGTCGGCGCTGGTGGACAGCTGGGTGTCCCTGTGTGGTGACGGTACCTTGCCGTCGGCGCTGGTGGACAGCTGGGTGTCCCTGTGTGTTGACGGTACCTTGCCGTCGGCGCTGCTGGACAGCTGGGTGTCCCTGTGTCCGGCCAGAGCTGAGCTCAGTGCAGAGGCCGGCACGCACACGAGCCCGTGCACTTCCGAGTCCGAGAGGAACGTAGTCGGCGCCTGGGGGCAGATAGAGAGTGTCACGTCATTGTGCGTTACAATGGTGGGCAGACACAGGGTGTCACGTCATTGTGCGTTACAATGGTGGGCAGACACAGAGTGTCACGTTCTTGTGAGTCACAATGGTGGGCAGACACAGAGTGTCACGTTCTTGTGAGTCACAATGGTGGGCAGACACAGAGTGTCACGTCATTGTGAGTCACAATGGTGGGCAGACACAGAGTGTCACGTTATTGTGAGTCACAATGGTGGGCAGACACAGAGTGTCACGTCATTGTGAGTCACAATGGTGGGCGGCACAATGGTAGGCGGCAGGATGGTGGGCGTCACAATGGACTAGTTGCAGGTTGTGAGATATGTACACCAAATGAAAGAGGGAGTTCTAATTCGGACAATAATGGGTGTATCACCATTCATCAAACAACCGTTTTCTCAAAATTTATAAAGAAAAGGTTTTGCGACCGTAGGTACTCCCTGGCCGATGACGTCACAGTTTGGGAATGCCGCCATTACGGTCCGTTGCGGCGTTGGTTTAGTGCGGCGTCGCGGGGACGCTGGTTGGTAATGTCCCATTAGCGGTGGATTTATTGGCGAAATATGGGTTTCTTGAGTCGGTATACATGCACACCAGTATTCTTGTTAGTTTAAAGGGTAAAATATCAGTGCAATGCTGAAAACTTACGGGTGTATGCATAGGTAATCGGCGTGCTCCATTGTTCGTATTCGTGTGATATCTGAGTGCATTTGTATCCTTCGACTAGTTTGATTTATGACCGATATTCGGTTGAGTTAAATAAGGCTAGAAATGATACATAAAAAATGTTAGGTTTTGTAACCAATCTTATTTGTGCCTGTAATAACCCTGCGTAGGTATTATATTATGTCCTGTACATTCTAGTGTTTGGGTACAATCTCTAGCGACATGTGAAATATCTGCTAAGTGAATACCTGCCAAACTGGTTAGCCTGATTAGAAACTATGCTGCATTTTTGTCATAAGCAACCTCAAAATAAACTGGATAGGGTATTGGTGGAGCAGGTGTCATATAAACTGCCACATCAGATGGAAAATGTGCCACTCATCCATCCTGGTCCAAAACCAACTTTTGGGCACTGCCTAAGGGAATGGGGTGATTGCCCCTTTTGGCTGATAAAATCCAGCAAAAAAATGACAAAACAGAGTGCTATGTAATGCTGAACCCAACCCCCTCCACCCTATGTAATGTTATAACACACTGACCCCCCCCAAACTAGGTACCAGTGTTACATAATATATGGGCAGCCTCTTAGCATAGATGCAGGAATGGGGGGTAGAGGTGCATGCACCTCCTGACTTTTGGGTGTTTAAACATTAAACCTATGACATTGACTGGAAGGGATTGGAAAAAAGAGTGGCATACCCGTACTCCCCCCACCGTTTAAGATAGTTCCTACACTCTGGCTGGTTTGGTGGAGTTTTTCTTTACCGATCATAATTTATTCCGATGTGGCAACTTGTGTGCTGCCTGCTCATACAATACCCCTACCCATTTTTACCTGTTTTCTACATGAATGTTAATATCCTTTTGAAACTGAAACAGTTCCCCATGATGTATTGTGCCTATGCTGTGTACGAATTTGTGCGCCACATTTGTGTCTAGTCCATGAGTAGCTGAGCACCAAACTACGTAGGAAAAGGGTACTTAAGTGGGAGCCAGCCGATGCCTACACATGCCTCTGAAAATGTGAAGACGTCAATAATTTTGAAAATAACCCAATCCCATGTCTTTGTCAAGTCAGATCCGTATACTCACATCAAAATGATCTCCGCAGCACGATGCTGTCTTGTTTATCGGGTCATTTCTCCTTACCACTTTGCACCAGAGCTTTCTCCTTTTGCGATCACTAGGAACGAAGGCAAACAGTTTTTCTGGTGCAGTAATTGTTGTGTTGGTGCACTTAGGAACGAAACAATATCGGTAATATCCACCTTTCTCCTCCATTCTACAGCCGGAACACAACAACCCGCCGCAAAACCCACGCACAACAATACACGCAAGTGCTAATGTCGGCCGGCGGCGAGGAGTCCGGTACCAAACTGTGACGTCATCCAGCCACAGCCATTCAGGATCGAGGAAATACATATGTGCAAAATACGGCAACTTTTCCCATTCCAATGCAGATAAAAATGCTCCCATGTGTTTCAGAATGTCCTAATTGACCAAAAATTGTCCACACAAAAAAATGCCGACCTGCAACTAGTCCATTGTGGGCAGACACAGAGTGTCACGTCATTGTGAGTCACAATGGTTGGCGTCACGCTGGTTGGCGTCACAATGGTGGGCGTCACAATGGTGGGCGTCACAATGGTGGGCGTCACAATGGTGGGCGTCATAATGGTGGGCGTTACAAAGGTGGGCGTCACAATGGTGGGCATCACAATGGTGGGCGTCACAATGGTGGGTGTCACAGTGGTGGGCGGCACAATGGTGGGCATCACAATGGTGGGCGTCACAATGGTGGGCGTCATAATGGTGGGCGTCACAATGGTGAGCGGCACAATGGTGGGCGTCACAATTAGACATTGTGACAGGCTGTCACATCATTGTGACAGGCTGGCATCAAGTAAGCCGAGCACGCAATGGCAAGATGAGTATATAAAGACAAAGACAAAGACGATATGAGTATATAAAGACCCCACAGTTAGATACCAAATTGAAGATTACGTAACAATCTGCAGTGCAATGTTAATAATATTGGAAGTAGAACTCTGACCACATGTTAATTATAACTGATGCAGGCAATTTGGCAACAATTGAGCTGCATATTTTGACGGCGTGTCTTTGGTAACAGTCTTTGTACATTCATGTCATCTCAATCTAATTCCACTTGCTGTGAGGTCAATAGTTGGAAGAGCTCACGCTGCGACACTTTTCATAGAATCTTGTAATTGTTTTCGCTTGCCCTAAAACTGTCCCTGGTGACAAAGACACGCGGACGAAATGCACAACACAATTTTGGCCAATTTGTCTGTTTCAGCTACAATGCGCATGAAGTCAGGAGCCCTACTAACAAAGTTACATACCTACCAAAGTCAGGAGCCCTACTAACAAAGTTACATACCAACCAAAGCCGCGTGTATGCGCCCTATACCATCATAAGGTAGGCTTATGGCTGGGTGCTTCGCAGGCGGCAGTAAGAGGCGAGCTGTGTGGCTCCGGAACCACAGGTACGTCATTGCCGATTGTAATTAGCGGCAACGGCACGAGTCTACCGCAACTGGCCACTTTCGGCACTACTTGGGGACATGGCCCCAATGCGTCAAATTTCCGCAGAAGCACAATTACTTGAGGATTTCTTGAGGATTACTTGAGGATAAGTGCAACCGATTTCGACACAGCGCATTACAGCTTGAATGCGTGCACTATGTTCGCAGAGAAACCCGATGTCGGCAAAGAGGCACCACAAATAGTTCTTCGATCGGCGGTTACGAGTACTTCAGAGGAGTTATTGCAACACAAATTAGCAGCGGCCCGGCCAAGTGCGGTCGGGCCGGACTAGGTGTGGCCACTCAAATGGTCTTCTGTCGTGTATAAACGGGAGTAGACTCGCTCAGGGTCCGCCTTCGTTTGCGTTCGTACGGTGCGAGTATGCATGATCTGGAAGATCCACCGCCAGTTCCGGTGCATGCATGCTCCAGCAAATCGACTGCTCGTTCCGCAGAGGGAAGGCAAGGCGGGTTCTGTGAGAGCTAAGCGCCTCCAGGTGGTGGAAATTACACCAATTGCATGGAGATCGGTATGGTTAACGAAATGCCGGTACTTCACACGACGCGAAGTCGTGTGAAGTCTCTCAAAAACACGAAAAGTCTCCCAAAACCAGACGACCTTGGTCGGCTGGTCCGCGGCGGCTGCTGCTCGGCTGCGGCTGCTTGGTCGGCTGCGGCTGCTTGGTCGGCTGCTCCGGAGCCGGTGCTGACCGCAGTTTGGTGCGCGCACCTGTACAACAGCCATGTTCCGCTGGCCTGACATGACCACTAGTTGTCAGGTGTAGCTGTATTTACCGACGTTGCCGTGTCACTGACCTGACCTCTCTGTACGCCACGAATGCTGTGGAACTGGTGTCGACGCCCGGTGACTGGCCGCTCGCGAGGGATTGGGTACCCCTGGTACCGGGTGCGCACCTGAGGCAGTGTCTGCCGATGGGGCAGAGCGTGTTACAGAGCGTGTTACAGTGTGTTGCAGTGTGTTGCAGTGTGTTGCATGCAGAGTGTGCTACAGCGTGCAACAGCTTGCCACAGGTGCATTGCGCAGATACAGTTTGGGCAGCAGTGTCTTGGCAACAAGAAGCATCACATAGTCTGGGTCATCGCTCACTTGTTCTCGGCTACGGTAGATATACTGTTCCCGTATCATCACAAGGGGACGAACAGGCGAAATGCAGGAATAGCATTGCCTTTTATCGGTAAATGTTACGCATAGATGTTTCCCAAAAGATAACAAGCGAGAGATAGAATGCTTTACGCTTAGCATGCTTAGCTTTATGCCCCTGTACAACTCGGTGATGTTGTTCAAGTCGGCACCAGTTCCAGTCAGTTCTGGAGACGAAAACCCAATTCACGTCTTCTTTGTATAACACAGACCTAAGCTTTTCCTGACTATAAGACGCGATAATAGGATTAGTTGGATCCAAAGGTTGAATAAACATTGGGAAAATGCAGTCTTGTCAACATAGGAAATATCCATCGAATGACTCAGTACTTACGTGATCTATAATCCCCATGCAGATCCACGGAAGTTACGAGCTGCTAGTTATCAGGGTTGCGAACTGCAGGTTTCGGAAGCCATGAACTGCGAGAGATGCGATTTGCGGAAGCTACGAGGGCTGTGAGTTACCATTAGCGAGAGTTGCGAAACTTCGAGTTGCAAGAGTTACGAGTTAAGGTTTACCACAGTTGTGAGTTGCAATGGTTATCAGTTACGAGCATTGCGGATTACAGGAGTTAGGGGACTTACTATTTACAAGTTACGAGAGATACGACAGACATAAGCTACGAGAGGTTCGAGTTACGATCGTTACGAGTTTTGGTAGCTACAAGTTACGAGAATTACAAGTTAAGACAAGTATGAGTTACAAGAGTTACGAGTTACGAGAGTTGCGGGTTACGAGAGTTACGAGTTACGAGAGATACGCTTTACGAATGTTACGAGTTAGCTTCGAGTTACGAGAGTTGCGAGTTACTGGAGTTACGAATTACGATAGTTGCGGGTTATGACTTACGAGTGACGGCATGTACGGGTTATTAGAGTTGCAAGCTACGAGATTTACGAAAGAAATCAAATCCACGAGAGGTAGAGTTACGAGAGCTATGAGTTGCGAGAGTAAAACGAGATACGAAAGTTGAAAGTCACGGTAACTAGTAATGTTTCGAGTGAATTAAGTTAATTGCAAGTGACGGAAATCACAAGTGTTATGAGTTCCGAGTGATGCAAACGTTACGGGCTGCAAAGTTGCGAGAGTTAGTGGTTACAAGTGATGCGGTCGGCAGGCAGTACCTGAAGTCGCGGTACGTTTCCTGGGTACCTGCCCCAGGCGGTTCTCTCCATTGACGGGAACGTGTTGTGACCACGCCAGCCGGCAGCGTCACCCTGCGGCCTCTGCAGACTCCGCCCACACCGTCAGTGACGTCACACGCGTTCAGGTCACACGGCGGAGTGGGCTTCCGTGTAGCTGATTTAAAACGTTCAGCAGAGGATATCGAGAGGTGTGTGTTCACATGGCGTGTTACATGCCTCTACCTCAAGAATAATTGGCATGGTATGTACATGGGATAAATTGCAAGCTGTCGAATGCAATTACATTCGACTGGTGCTCACAAAACATTGTACATTAATCGTCGGTCTATGGCAACCTGATGTTACTATGGCAACCTGATGTTACTCATAGCACACTTTCCATCAGTCCAATGCCTATCGATATTGAGGAATGCCTATCGATACAGATCAATGCCTATCGATATTGAGGAAATGCGATAATCAGACCACACTAGCCAATCAGCTTATACAGGCGAAGATCTAAAACTAATTTGATTTCACGGTTTTTTGTCTCTTCATATTGTTATGTGCATGATTCATATAGATAGATCAACTCACTCACATCAACTTTATGGTGTTAATGAAACGAAGTAGTGAAAATAAAGTCAATTGCTGAGCAAAATGAAGTACTTTGTTGCATATCTCTGCCGCGAAATCTTAGCCGTAAATGGCGTGTGCAGAATCTAATGCCAACACATGGTGCGTCATGTAATAATTTGGAGATGATACTTTGGACATTAAACTGCTAGCTGCATCCCACAGAACGTGCGCCAGATCGCCGGAGCATGTGGCCGCCAACCAAGGGGCACGTGGCCGCCGACCAAGGGGCACGTGGCCGCCAACCACGGGGCACGTGGTCGCCCGACCAAGGGACACGTGGCCGTTCGCCAAGACACGTGGTCGTCAGGAACGTGGTCGTTCGACCAAGGGGCACGTGGCCGCCAACCACGGGGCACGTGGCCGCCAACCACGGGGCACGTGGCCGCCGACCAAGGGGCACGTGGTCGCCCGACCAAGGGGCACGTGGTCGTCCGACCAGGGGGCATGTGGCCGCCCGACCAAGGGGCACGTGGTCGCCCGACCAGGGGCACTGGCCGCCCGACCGGGGGACGTGGTCGCCGACCAAGGGACACTGGTCGTTCGACCAAGGGACACGTGGTCGTTCGACCAGGGACACGTGGTCGTTCGACCAAGGGACACGTGGTCGTTCGACCAAGGGAGCACGTGACCGCCAACCACGGGGCACGTGGCCGCCAACCAAGGAGCACGTGGCCGCCCGACCAAGGGGCACGTGGTCGCCCGACCAAGGGGCACGTGGCCGTCCGACCAAGGGGCACGTGACCGCCAACCAAGGGGTACGTGGTCGTTCGACCAAGGGACACTGGTCGTTCGACCAAGGGACACGTGTCGTTCGACCAAGGACACGTGGTCGTTCGACCAAGGGGCACGTGCCGCCAACCAAGGGGTACGTGGCCGCCAACCAAGGAGCACGTGGCCGCCCGACCAAGGGGCACGTGGTCGCCCGACCAAGGGACACGTGGTCGTTCGACCAAGGGGCACGTGACCGCCAACCAAGGGGTACGTGGCCGCCAACCAAGGAGCATGTGGCCGCCAACCAAGGAGCATGTGGCCGCCAACCAAGGAGTATGTGGCCGCCAACCAAGGAGTATGTGGCCGCCAACCAAGGAGCACGTAGCCGCCAACCAAGGAGCATGTGGCCGCCAACCAAGGAGTATGTGGCCGCCAACCAAGGAGCACGTAGCCGCCCGACCAAGGGTACGTGGTCGCCCGACCAAGGGGCATGTGGCCGCCAACCAAGGAGCACGTGGCCGTCCGACCAGGGGGCATGTGGCCGCCAACCAATCCCACCAGCATGTCCACTGGCCGCCCGACCAAGGGTACGTGGTCGCCCGACCAAGAGACATGTGGTCGTTCGACCAAGGGGCACGTGGCCGCCCGACCAAGGAGCACGTGGCCGTCCGACCAAGGGGCATGTGGCCGCCAACCAAGGAGTATGTGGCCGCCAACCAAGGAGTATGTGGCGCCAACCAAGGGGCATGTGGCCGCCAACCAAGGAGCACGTGGCCGCCAACCAAGGAGCATGTGGCCGCCAACCAAGGAGTATGTGGCCGCCAACCAAGGAGCACGTAGCCGCCCGACCAAGGGTACGTGGCCACCCGACCAAGAGACATGTGGCCGCCAACCCAGGAGCATGTGGTCGCCCGACCAGGGGGCATGTGGCCGCCAACCCAGGAGCATGTGGCCGCCCGACCAGGGGGCATGTGGTCGCCCGACCAGGGACACGTGGCCGCCCGACCAGGGGGGATGTGGTCGCCCGACCAGGGGGCATGTGGTCGCCCGACCAGGGGGCATGTGGTCGCCCGACCAGGGGGCATGTGGTCGCCCGACCAGGGGGCATGTGGTCGCCCGACCAGGGACACGTGGCCGCTACACCGAAACAAATTTCAAGCAATTTCGCCACAAATTTCTGGGAAAATTCCTTACAATTTCAAGCTGATATGGAAGACATCTGTCCAGATTGCAGCCGACACGGCTACACATTGACCTGTT